>JBAMCR010000177.1:0-44599 GCA_037075045.1 Mulgravea parasiatica | reverse complement strand
AATATAAATATAAATATAAATATAAATATAAATATAAATATAAATATAAATATAAATATAAATATAAATATAAATATGTATATGTATATAATACGATAAAATAAATAAATAAATAAGCTTTACCAGTAATTTGATTTGTTCCTGATTGTATTCACTAATTGGACGATCCGTTCGACACATTGTCTCCATGGATAGACCAAAGCAGCTGGGCTTATATTCGCCTGTGACGCTTATGAATATGTCACGTCCAGATTTCACATGCAGTATAAGTATATCAAAGTCACATCTGTTTCGGGTGTTCTTAATCTTCTGAAGGAATTTCGTTACGCAATTAGCATCTATCAGCATCTTGACGCGTATGCTACGCGCCGAGTCAATCATTAGACTGCCAGATCGTGGATCCACCTGTAGCCACTTTTCGCATATGTCATTCAATGGCGTATCCTTGAACCAAAAGTCAACCTGTTGCAGGCAATTGTTTGATATGGTAAAGTCTCGTACGGACGTCTCGTTGAAGCGAACCAAATCAAATTCAATCAAATTTCCGGCCACAATCTGGGGCTGATTATCATTTTCACGTTTGTCAAAAGCTTTGAGCACCTCCTCTTGCACGCGTTTATATTTCACCTCATTACGTGTCTTTATTTTGACACGAAATATGGCATATACTGGCTTATGATCGCTCGGACGTATATCCATAACACTATTATATGCCACCTGTTCGATGCGTACGCCTTTCCACAGAATTCGATCGCAATAGGCTGCGGCTCTTTGCTTTTCGCTTGAATCGAAATTATCGGTACCAATATCATATTTATATGTATATGGAAACTTAATTTGACCCTCGGTGTAGCCCCTGAAGCACCTTTCGTGACTCATCTCCATACGCAGTTGATCGTATTCCATCGCCTGATCAATAATTTGCTGATCAAATGTCGGTACTGGATGGTATAGCCATGATGGTAACTGGACGCGATAGTTTAAATCTCCCAACCAGAATATATGACTGTAATTTATCAAAAGTTGATCAAAATACAATGGAATATTTTCTATTTTTTTGTTTTGAATTATACTCACTCGTGATCGTTGATCGTTAGAGTTGAAATGTCCTCGACAACAAATCTCATGCCATCCTCAATACCCTTATAATCGGCATTACGTTCAACCACATTACCCATATGTGCCGCCAGATGTGAATTAATAAAGCAAATGCTGGTGGATTGAAATTGCAGGCTAATTCCAACGCCGCCCTTGTTGCCCAACGTGTAAAGCACGCCACGTATCACAGATGTGGTGGGACAATGAAGAATATGTTGACTTAACTCCTTGCGTACAAAAATTGTTAACATGATCGCACACATTCGGACCGAATTTAGTTGCTCATATGCAACGCCTTCGTGCAGGCTATTTATCATCTTCAGGCTGAATTTTGATTAAAAAACCAAAAATTAATGTTAATTCTAATTGTTTTGAATCAATATAATATCTAAATATACATTATTTGTAATTGTTTTAAATGTTTACCGTTAATATATCTAAAACTAAACAAAACTATTGCATCCCCCTAGATTTAATAGACAAAAAAACAAACGAATTTAAACGATTCTGTTAAGCAATAAATTGAAAATATCATAAAAACGATGAAAGTCGGCTATTAGTTAAAACAATTTAATAAAATTTAATTGTTAAGAATAATAAAACAAAAAAAATAAAATAATATTTGGTTTTGCGATTGTTTTGTTTGTTCTATTAGCCATACTATTCGTATTCGTATTCGTATTCGTATTCGTATTGAATGTGTCACAATGAGTTTGACTTAAGTTTCCCAGGCAAAGATTAAATAATTCCCATGAAATGTATTCAGTAATTTCAGTTTCAGCGATTCGGTTGAAATTCTATTTTGTGAATTAAGTGAATTCAAATTGCAAACGCACTCACTTGCACTGTGTGGCAATTTGTTCCACCTGATTGTTATTCAACATTGCCCTGGCCATCGTATCCAGCTCCTGGAGTCCAATTGCATAGATGTCAGGCGCTTTGTCACTGCACGCTAGCCAAGGCTTCAGCATGTTATTCTCATCCCAGCATTGTCTGTTGTTAACGTTCCACGTGGCGCAGTAAACGCTGTTTATACATACATACATACATACAGATATGTAATTAATTTGTAAAAATGAAATTGATGAAATTGTTGAATAACATACGTAATATCCTTGTATTCAATGTATTCCCTTTCACGCCGTTTCAACTCTTGCTTCACTTCAATTATCTCACGATAATCGTCGACCCATTTAAAGTTAAGTATCGATTCATCTGGCATATCGGGCTCCCACATGGACTTCTTGCAGACAAAAACTTTCGCACAGAAATCATTAAAGTCAACGGACTCTAAATCTGTTTTTATCGGATGATAATAGTATTTGCTTGGTCTGTCATCGTCCGTTGACAGATCAAATTGTTGTTCCGTTATCGAGGCTTTGCTATCTGTAATACTTTTGATATATGCAAAATTACTGTGCATATATATATATAATCAGATTCACTTACCCGTCGTCAGTTTAAAACATTTATTTATCGGAAATACTTTATTTATTTTAAGCTCATTGCTTGCGGTAAGGGGAGTCCGAAGCAAATGGAATGATACGATCGCGTATGTGCCGCCCGATGATGATGATACCAACGCCAAAAGTCCCTCTATATGCTCCTGCCCCTTGATTTGATACGCTTCAAAAATCTGCATAAAAAATCAAATAAAAAAAAAACATTCAACTATATTTTTTTTTGAACAAAAAAAAAAAAAAAAATACCTCCCTACTTTACATTCCCTAGCCATAAATAACAAAGATAACTGTTTTCTCACGGTGCTTTGGGATGAGAATTTTTTTTTTGTTTTAAATTTTGCACTTAAACTAAGTAAACTACAATTATTATATTGTACATTTCATTTACCTTAAGTTGTATTTCAATTGAAAAATTTTATCTATATATGTTATTATTTTGTATAAAAGAAGCAGAAATATTTAATATTTCAATTTTAAATGTTAGTTTTTGAAATTCTAAACGATAGAAACTATTGATAGGAAGAAAAAAAGAATTCCTTCTGCATATTATATATACTATACTTATTTTTTTTTAGTAATTTTCGAAATTATTCTAAAAAAAAGTAATTCAGCTTTGAAAAAATTTATTAATTCAATAAAACTATATTATCAAACAGCTTCATTTTATTTTATGCGGATAGTACTAATTAACCTATATAGTATGTATATTTAATAATATTTTTAATGATTTTGTACACATATACAATTTTGATAAATATCGGCCTACTATATGTACAACTGTAGCTTAGACACAAGCACACCGATATTTAACATTAAAAGTAATTTTCTTTAATTTTTTTTTTTTACTTTAAAATATATTGTATTTATCTGTAAATATTGTAACTGATAAGTACATATGTATGTATGTATGTATGTATGCAACAAGCTATCAAATTGGCGATATGCATTCACTTAAACAGATAGTACATACGTACATACAGTTGTACATACACATGTATATGTACATGTAAATAATATAACTATAATAAGCATTAAATATCACGAACTTGATATACTGTTATCAGGGTTGCTCTCAACAGTTCTATTTATACATTCATACACACATACACATACACATACACATACACATACACATACTACATTCATATGTATTATGTATGTACTACATATGCATACATACATATATATGGATTTATGCACATGATATGAAACGTACACACATAGAAAGATAATAATTTATAATTATTGTAAGCACATAATAAATAATATCAATGAAACGAGAATTAATTTGGAAAAATTAACAAGACGCGAAAGAATGATCGATCGATCGATCCAACATTTTGCTTACCAGGTGAACTGTCTCGTCCGCCTTGAAGCGCTGCTGCACCAGCTGTAATGTTGACGGTTTCTCTCTGATGGGGGGTGCATCGGCGCCATTGGGTAGGGAGGGGTTCGTAGGTTCCATAGTTAAGCGATGTTCTTGTTTTTGTTTTTATTTTTATTTTTATTTTTATTTTTATTTTATTTTTATTTTTTCTTTCTTTTTGACGTTAAGTAGTTTTTTACGGTTTTCGCTTGTTTCGGATGATTGATTTTTTTTGTTTGTTTTTGTTATGGCATGCAAAACAATATTAACTATGTGTACACACGAAGGAATGCAAATTATTATTGGAATTTAATAACGTACACGTTTAAAATATAATTGATTATGAATTTCTATTTAGCTATTTTTAGTTTTGCATCTCTTACTTGCATGTGACGACACCAAAAACGCAATTAGCTTCAAATATATACATATATATATATATATATTTATATCTTTGTACATATATAAAAAACAAGTTCAACTAGTGGTTTCGATGTTTATTCTTTTTAGAGGTTTCTTAGTTTTTGTTTAATCAGTTGGCTTAAAATTTGTTTTATTTGTGGGTGTGGGCGGTATAATTCTCTACAAAAACACAATACACATACAAACACACACACACACACATGCACAGTCATATAGGTATGGCCATCGGCTATTGTCGATGTCGATAATTGCAAAAGTTAAGCTTTCGATTTATTTTTTTGTTTTTGTTGCATTTATCCATCATTTTTGATCATATTACTCACATTAACTGCTAAAATTCCTAATGGTTTACCCACATCTACGAATATACATTAAACAAACAAAAACAACAACCGCAACAACTAAATAACAATAATGTAGTGGCACGCACAATCATTCCAAGCAAAAAGTAGGCAATTAATCCAACGTCAACAGCTGAAAACGTAACATACCATAAACCAGGGCTGCAGACACAAGAGCATTACTTTACCAACACTGTCAGCTGTTCGGGCTGTTAATTAACATTGCACCTCTTTCGTTATAATTTCCGCACAATTTACTGTTGGGCGCCGGGTTATTACACAAAATATGTCCCAATTTCAAAAAGTAATCGTCCAGGCGATCCTTATAGCTGATAACAATGTATGGAATTTTAAACCGCTATCCGATGAAAGCTCTACGGTTAGTATTATATATATTTACGAAACATTACTTTGCAAATATTTATTTTCAGCCACGTCCGGTGCGCTTGATTTTGACTTTGTTTATAAACATAAGTAATAAAATGGTATTTTCTTTGTTTGTGTATGTAGGCACTGCTGCCTTTGGTTAATGCTAGTATGTTGGATTATGCTCTGGTCGCATTAAATCGCAGTGGTGTTGAAGAGGTCTTCATTTATGCCAGCCTCTTTTTGCAGGATATTCGGGCGCACATCAAGTAAGTTTTTAACATTATTAGCTTTGTATTATAAATAATGGTTTCGGTGGCTACACAGCTTATTTAAAATTATATTTTGATGCTATACAAATGTGCATAATAAGGTAAAGTTATCAATTATCCCAATGACATATTATTGTATATCCCTTTCAGACAAGGCATTGCCACGTTCGCTTCTTGGTCGTTTAAAATGAAAGTCCACGTGGTTGGAGGCGAGGGTTGTCGTTGCTTTGGTGACGCTATGCGTGATCTTGACGCCAAGGCGTTAATACGTGGCAATTTTATACTGCTGGGCGCAGATACAGTTACCAATGCCGATTTGCGACCCGTGCTGGAGCAGCATAAGCGTACGGTTAAATTTGATAAAGGAGCTGCTGCCACTCTAGTGTTTAAGGAATGCAGCAACAGCACCGGACGCACTGGAAATGAGCTGCTAATTGCCGTTGATAAGCAAAATGCACGTCTGCATTATCACCAGCGACTGCGTATAAACCAAAAGGAGCAACGTTATCAACTGCCACTCGATATATTCCTGACAAACTCGTGTATTAGTCTACATCAGAATCTGCTGGATCCACAGATTGCCATTGGCTCACCATCGATGCTATCGCTGTTCAGTGATAATTTTGATTTTCAAACACGCGATGATTTCATTCGCGGTCTGCTTATCAATGAGGAATTGCTGGACAGTCGCATCTATGTCTCTCTATTGCCGCAAGCACAGTATGCGCATAAAGTTAACAATTGGCTTTCCTATCAGTTGGTCAGTCGGGATATCATAAGTCGTTGGGCCTATCCGTTAGTGCCGGACATGGAGGTCTACGATTTGCAGCAGCAATATGCCTTCTACAAGGATAACATTTACAAGAGCCATGACGCGAACGTCTCTAAGGTGGCGCTCCAAGAGAATGTTGTCATCCAGTCTGGCAGTCATGTGGATGCTGGCACTACCATTAGCTCAAGCGTAATTGGCGCCAACTGTCGCATTGGCAAAAATTGTCAGCTTGATAATGCTTTCCTTATGGCAAATGTAATCATCCATGATAATTGCCAACTGAGGCACTGCATCATTGGCGCTGGCTCCGTTGTTAATGAGAACTGTGTTATTACAGCTGGCTGTGTGCTGGGCGCCAAGTGCATATTACCAGCTAAAACAGAGCTGGCCAAAACCCTTGTCACCAGCGCACCCAATACACAGCGGACTGAGGAGCACGAAGTGGGTGAGTACAAAAATATTTCCAGGAATTTTTATGCTATGTACATGGTTAATCCTTTGAAACAGTTGAACTTGTATCTATTGGTCCAAATGCATACATTGTCAGCGATGTGACAACCGGCGATCCGGATGACTCTGAAACGGAAGAGCAGCTGATGCCCCAAACGACAAGCTTATGCATACCCAAAATGTATGACCTGCAAGCGGCGAAAAATATGGAAAGCGATTACAGTGATTCAAGTGGCGATGAAGATGAGGATGAGTCTCGCATTGCGACTCCACTGCCCGATGACACAAACAGTAAATAATGCCAAATTGAATATAAATAATTTTTATATTTATATTTATTTATTATCTTTTTTTATATTTCTATATGTTTGCAGTATTTTTGTCAGAGGTAATCGATTCGTTAACACGCGGCTTCCGTGAAAAGTCCAATCCAGATTTTTTGATACTTGAGATAAACTCGTCCCGATATGCATATAACATGTCCCTCAAGGAGGTGAACTTCAATGTCGTTAAGGCCGTTTTCGGCATGGAGAGCATTATCGAGCCGGCTAATAATAATGTGTTGTTGGCGATAAATGCCGCATTCAAGCAACTGGGACCAGTCATATCCAACTATATTAAGAGCGAGGATGCCATGTTGGATTGCCTCAAGGCATTGGAAGTACGTATGCATTGCAAATAGTAAATATTTGCATAAGAATTTTACTTTATTTTCAAAATTATCATTTACATCAGTTAAAAGTTTAGTTTGGTTTTTTTTTGTTAATATAATATGCGTAATTCTTGCCTACAGGACATTTACGAGGAGAATGAGCTAGTGCGCGAAAAGATCTCGCAAGTGGTGCACTATCTCTACGATAAGGATTTCGTCTCTGAAGATGCCATACACGCCTGGTACGATCAACTCGATCCCAAGGAGCATGCAACGCTGCGCCAAAGCTTGAGCAAACTGGTCGACTGGCTAAACCAGTCAAGCGAAGATGACGAAGATGATGATGATGAAGATGATGAAGAATAATGAAACATATTCAAATTGCAACAACAACAAAAAAAATTATAAACAAAAACTCTGAAAACAAGAACAAAAAATAAACAATAATTCGGAAAAAAAAAATTGTCATTTTTTTAAGTTTTTTTTTTCAATCTTTATTGTGAATTCGCATTTTTAAAGGATGAACTAATAATAATAATAATAATAATAAAAAAAAACACATACACAGTTCAACAAATTTCAAGTCGGTCCCAAATAAAACAATGTACAATTTCTTTATGATTGATGATCAAAAGTGCGCAAAAAAAAAAGAAAAAGCAATACACTTAGAGCTATTATATTTAACTTACTAACGTATATGTATATGTATATGCATTGTTTCAATAATTGTTATGACCATGTGTACATACATATGTACATATGTATGACCTTTGCCCGAAAACGTATTCATTGCGAGAGATGCGTGCGATAAATTTCTTTTTATACGGCAGAAAGTTGCATTTTTTTTTTTTTTGTTATATATTTAATCATTAGCCTGTAACAAAATATGATTATTTCAAATATAAAAGACATTATATATATATATATTTTTGTATTTGTAAACAATTTTATGATGTTACATTGAGAGAAGGACATCGCCCAATTAGCGAGTCACATTGCCCATCTCCGTATAAAGGTTAAACTTCAATAACTGCGATATCTTAATTAATATATATATTTAATTAGTGTTTAATTGTTTACTACAACAATTTTATAATTTAGCTAGTGAAACTAAAAACATTCAACAATATTTTAACATATGGATTGCCAATTGCATCACTTTTAAATTGTCTAAAAGAAAAAAAACCAACAAATTGCACCTTAAAATATAATTTAGTTATTTTTTTCGATTTTTCAAGTTTTGGTTTACATACATATTGTATCATATAAACATAAATATGACTTCTTGCCATACATTATTGAATTCTGATGGATTGGGTAAAGGAAAATAAAAAATAAAAAAACAAACAATTTCGATATTGCATTAAATTATTATCACATGTTTTTAGTTTCAAAAGCTAAATTGCGCGTAACATAATAATAATTACAATATACGATTCTTTACACAATAGGCATTACTTTACATACATACATATATGTATATACATGCATCTCCTCATTATTTTTTTTTTTTTCATTTCCCATTTCCTGTTTCCTGTTCGCCATTTGCATTTACATTCATCTGGTGTGCATTAACATAGAAAGTTTCTTCCATTTCAATTTCGATATTTCTTTGTTGCTTCAGGAGTTTTTTTTTGTGTTTTGTTTTTGTGTTTTGTTTTTTTGTTTTTGTTTTTTTTTGTTGTATAATAAGTTGGATTCTAGTGCATTGTGTATGTATATAAATTTTCAAAATATTAATGTTTAATTTATATTTTTATTCGTCTCCCTTTTATCGGATATAAATTTCTGTTGCGAGTCACCACCTGCCAGTCGGGCGTTATCATTTTTGTCATCGGTGTCCCGTTTGTCATTATCCTTTCCATCATGCGATTGGGCCTCATCTTCCGAGTCCTTCATGGACTCAATTGTGATTTGCGAGTCTTCTGCACAAGTATCGGCAGTTGTTGTTGTAATTTTAGTTGCTTTTTCTGTCTCATCTGAATCATTGGCATCGGGATCATCATCAATATCATCATCATCATCATCATTATCATTGCGTTTTTTCTTCATAACGGCCTTCGGCTCCTCGCCCTCGTCCTCATCCTCATCCTCATTTTCGCTATCCACATCCATAGGCTCAACGCCGGGCTCTGCAATCTCAATTGTTTTAGCCGCCGGTTTCGTTTTGGGTGATTTCTTTTCGGGATTATCGGGATTGCTTGTCTGTGCGCTTGGCCTTTGCTTAACTTCGGTATCCACTTGCTTGGATGTTTCACCAGCGGCGTCAGTTGCCTCCACTTTGGGTGACTTTACTACGGACGTCTCAGTAAAGCTACGCTGTTCAATATTTCGATTAATGTCCAAAACAATGTACTGCAATCGCACCTGGACAGCTTTTTCGAATATCTCACTGTTAGAGGCACAAACGAGATTGGTGCGCACCTCCTCGAGGCAACCTTCTAGCACTTTGTTCACCTCGGCCACCTCCCATTCACTGTCCAGATTCTGTGTAACAATTAAGAGTGTTGTCAAATTCTTGAGAAGCGTCAGCATGCGATCATTCTTCACCACGCCCTTGTTCATTTCATCAACGGCATGACTAGCTTTTGCTCGGCATTCTTCGCGCAGCAATGTGGGTGATATCATTGCCTGGACATTGGGATTACGTGATAGGCTGCTGGATAATTCCTGTACAGTAGTTAGCTCATACATTAAATCAACATTGATCCGCTCCAGGGCAATGATATTCGATGCGTAGCGACGTTGAAAATCATAACGCAACTCGCTCCGATTGTGATCGATGGGCTCATCCATGCCCAATAGCTCACCCATTGCCAGCTCCGCCGTTGTGTTCATTTCGCTAAGACGTTGGATTTTCGCCTCCTTCAGTTTGATAAAATTCTGTAAAAGTACCAAATGCTCCAGCAGCTGCATTGGGTAACCATGGTGACGCACAAGCTGCTGACGTATTGGACTGTCACTAATTGAATCCTGGCCGAGAAGCGGATCGCTCTTGTTCAGCTTCATGTTGAGAGCGTTTCGTGCCGCCGCATTATTATTTACCAAATGATGCTTATGTGGCGTTGTTGAGCTATTACCACCTAGGGCTCCAGCAGCACCGGACTGGCGTTTGCCATGATAGCTGCTCGCCAAATTTGTGGTGAAGCCCAAATTGGTGGTAAATCCCATGTTGTTCGTTTGATAGATGCTAACCAAATTGGGACGAAAATCTTTGGTAAAACTATGCAGTGGCAGCATCTCGTGAAAATTCTCTGAAACAATTTCATAATCTGGCACCGATTGTGTGCCCAAGCCGGGCCGTTCAAATGTGACACGGTACATGGAGTTCAATGAATCATATGCAGCCACTGTGCCGGCAAAGATGCCGTCCTGCGGCGTACGCAAACGTGCTGTTATCTTTGTGCCCAATGGCAGTGGCATCGGTATCTTATCTGGCATATCGGCCAGCATATCCGAATCCTTTAGCTCGCCAGGTTTACTTGATTGCAGCGTACGCATCAATTGACGTTTGCGTTCCAATTCCCGTCGCTCCTCACTGAAAAATGCAGCCGAACAGCGCCTGGGACGACCCATGCGACGTCTTATATTCACCCATTCGTGACGATTTAACTTCCATGTGGCCAGACGTGGTGCTATCTCCTTGACATGGTTCATAAACTCGAATTTCGAGTCAAAGAGCGGCTTGTCTATATACGAATAAAACCATTCGGCAATGGCCCATTTATGCGCTTTGGGCAACTTTAAAAGATTCCTCAGACGTAACCCAATTGATTGGCCTAAACGCTTATTGGCCGCTGCCTGTGCCTCGGCCTTTTTAGCCGCATCCATTGCAGCGGCAGCGGCTGCAGTCGCCGCAGCCAATTTTGCACTGCCCGCAGCACCACGACCGACACGTACTCCGCCAGATTGCTGCGATTTGGATGATGGTGTTGATGATGCTGTCGTCGGCAGGGACAGTGACTTACCCTGCGTTTTCCTACGCGTAGTCACCAGTTCCGGCTGAACAGCATCCGTGCTTGCGCCATTGTTATTGTCATTAAAGCGCATATAGCGCGAAACAACGCCTTTGCGCTTCTTTAATACCTTTGAGGGCGTTACCTGCAGTTTGCCGGGACTTTCACTTGATCCACGGGTTGATAATTTTTTTGGAGCGAGACTCACCCGTAGCGGCTTATCATCATTGATGATATTTTCATCGTAGAATAACGGATTTGGCTTGCGTATACGTGCGGGCATGCCACGTGCATTAAGATTAAGTAATGGTGCCTTTTGGGATTTTGGCTTGGGCGGCGGCGCGCTGCCCACGCGCTGTAATCCAAGCGTGGCCAAACTGAATGATGGCTCCACTTGCTCCTCGGGCTCACTTGTCGCATTGCTATCTGGTTCCTCGTCTTCGTCCTCACCATCGCCATCGCCATCATCATCATCATCATCGTCATTATTTTCGAGGTCATGACCGCCGCGCGTATCTGCCACAGATTCCGATTGTGATTTATCTTTTCTTTCTTGCTCGTTCATTTCATCCTTTTCCCTATGTCTCTCTTCCTTATGGCTGTCTGTCGACTGGGATTTTGCTTTCGTCCCTATCGCCGTCTCTTCTTCTTTCGCCATCAACGCGGCCTTACGTGCGGCTATCACTGCCTTCCGTGGTCTCCCCCTGTTCCCCGTCGTTTTGGTTACTGTTTCGGGCATCGTCACCGCGCACGTTAACAAGCTGTAAAAGAAACAGTTAACAGTTTATAACCCATTCTCAAACCATTAGCCAGCCCATCATCTTCGGATGGATAATAAAAAAAAAAATAAAAAATTGAAACAATTAACTAAAAATTAAAAATTAAATTAAAAATTAAACAATAATGTCAATGTGCAAAATTAGCTGTGTTAATTGTTACAAATTTATAAGATTTATATTTATATTAATAATTTATTATTTTTTTGTTTTTTCTGTGTGAAATTCATTTAGAAACTCAAAACTCAAACAAATTTCGTTGGCATTTGCAAACCTTTTTATACTTATAAATAATTATACTAGTATTTTAATTTGAAATTTCTTAAAGTTAAATGTTTTCTCGACTATATACATTATTTAATCTGCCGATAATAATTTTACTAATAATTAAAAAAAATCTGTTGGCATTTCCTTCTATTAAAGTTGTATTCGTAACCAGTAAATGTCCTGTGAATGTGAATATCCTTGCTGGCAAAAGTACATACATATGCGTATGTATATGTATGTAATATGTTGTTAAATTACACTGAAAATTGTTAAAAAAAACAATCTCTTTAGAAGAAGGAAAAACAAAACACATTGATTCACTTTTAGTTGACTTTATTTGTTATAAATACATATGTATATTACTTATATACACATATTTATTTAAAATTGATTTATTTCTTCATTTTATGTAATACTTTGATTGAAGGACCTCGAACATACATTCACATATCGTACATACATGGTGTATATTCATACACATACATATATTTATATTTTTTTTTTTATTTACCATAAATTAAGCAAATACAATTTTTATATTCATTTGTTACATAAAAGTGTTTTACAATATGTTTTAACGTGTTGGTGTGTGTGTGTGTATTGTATGTGTATTGCGCGTGTGTGTGTGTATCCGCTCAACAGGTTGATACCAATACCAACAAATATATATATAATAAACACAGGTGAATACACATATAAAGCATATGTATATGTAAGTGTACATGTGTGCGTGTGTGTGTGTGTGTGTGTGTTTGTTTTATAACGTTTGCTAAACTTTTTGTTAAATATGGTTTTTATTTTATTTTTTTTTTAAGTAGTTGACTCTTTGAATACGTTGTAATTAATTGTTTAATGAATAGCTCACAAATTAACAAAACAAAAAAATTAAAAACATAACTAAGATAAACTGTTTTTTTTTTTCTTTTATATAATTTATGTTTTTTTGCTGTTTGCGTTTTGTTTTTGTTTTTTCATTCTTTGTTGTTTTGCCTGCAAATTTGCAGAATAAAATAATTAATTTAATTTGCTGTAGATAGATAACAATATATATTAGGCATAACAAATATCAATAATAATAATAATAGTAGTAATAATAATTTTAATAATATTATAAGTAGTGATAACAGCATTAAATCTTTGTTTTCTTTTCTATTAATTTTCTATCTCTTTTTTTCAATTTCATTTTCATTTCAATTCCATAATTGTTTAAACAAATATATAGTTGAAATTAATAATTCATTTTTGTTTACATGATTAGTTTATTATATAAAGATATTTTTTTCTTCTTTTGTTTTTTTTCAAATTTATATAGTTCAAAGATTTTTATTTAAAAATATTTATATAACAACAAATCAAAATAAAAAAAAAAGCAATTATTAGTGGGAATTTACCCATAGTAGCTAATATACATACTTAAAACTATAGAATACACATTTCATAAGTATTATATAATAATTTTATAAACAGCGCATTTTCGATATTCCAAAACCGAAATTATTTCACAGAACCAAAATATATATAAAAATAAATATAAATAAAAGTAAAAGGACAAATTAAAAAAAAAACAAAAACAAAAACAAATAAATATATATATATATATATGTATGTATAAATAAATATATGAATATATTAAATATACACTAAATAAAGGAAAACAATTTATTTTATCGGAGATTGTGATATTATTTTTTGTAGTACATCTTTTCGGTTTTGGAATATCGATGTAAATGTATTTATTAAACTTTTTCAAAGTTGGTGCCACAAAAAAAAAAAAATTGGATATATATATATATGTATATATAGTATAACAGATTTTGTTTACAATTTTTCGTTTTTATTGTTGTGTTGACGCTTTTAGGACACTATTCGCCTGTTACTCGATTGCGTTTATATATATATATATATTATTGTTTTTTATTTATATTTATATTTTTTTATATTATTATTATTATTATTATTATTATTAATTTGGAGTTTAGTAGTTGATCATCTTGTCGCTCGCTTTTGAAGTCCGCGTTGTTGATTGCCGTATGTAGTATGCAGCTCAGCTGCTCAGTTTGTGGCCTAACGACGTTGACTCCGACTCTCAACAGATCGATATCGATACAGATACAGATGCATATACAGATACATATACATATACATATACATATACATATACATATAGATATACAGATACAGATAATCGAGTTTGGTTGTTGTTTGTTGTTTTGCTTCTGTTGTTTTTTTTTTCTGTTTGTTTTTTTGTTTATTTATCACTAAAACTTCCTTTACGTCCTTTAAACATTGAAACGCGTCTCGGAGCCATCGGCCAGCATCAAAGTAACGGTACGATTATTAATCCAGACCAATTTAGCTAAACGCATCGGATTCAAACGCGATACATCCGGAATGGGTGCCGTTGAGTAGCCTTTGGTGCAGCGTGTCTGGGATTGGCCCAAACCAAACATGCCAGTGCTTGTTTGCCAAAAGGATAATCGATTTTCGGCACACGAATAGGATACCAGATATTTACCATCTGGCGAAAAGGCCAACGATGTTATCGGATGCGTATGGGCGGGTATCATCTGGCATTTGTTTTGCCTCAGTTCATAAATTGCCAAATTGCCGCTATTCGCGCCAACCGCAATGCGTCGCGTTTGTGCACAATGCGAGATTTGATTAAATTTACAAATTGCCGGGCATAATTCGGCAAGTCCGCGACTTTTCAGCTCATTGCTGTCCACACAATGCAACGCAATATCCATGACCTCGACCAGGAGACCGGCAATCTCCGATTGCATTTTATCGATCAGCATTTCGACGCATTGCAATATCTCGTTTTTGGCCTTGTACAGCACGGATTGAGTGAGTGGCGTATTGATTGATTGAACATTCTGTTGCATGGTATTGTAACGTGCCACTTCTCGAGCCATTGTCGTTATAAATGCCGCGGGTCGAGCCGTCGCAATCAGGCGCAGCGCATGACGTGCCGTACGACAGGCATCCGCCTGTGGTGTCAATGGCAGTTTATAATTTAAATTTGGCACTGCCTTGCCCTCGCAGGATATCTCCAGCAGACCAAGTAGCACCTTGGATACATCCAGGTACGGTTCCCAGACAGTGAAGCCACGTCCCAATAAATCAATAGCCGCACGCCGCAACGGTGTATACTGTGGCAATTTTGGCGATGGCGGCGCGTACAGCAGATGGGCCAGTGCCATGGATGTTAGACGTGCCAAATTGTTGGCAATGCCGAAACCTTCGACCACCGATGATTTGCGTCGCTCTGTGGCAGGGCCATGGCTGATGCTGCCGCGATGATTTGGTGATTCCTGTGAAATATCCTGACCAAATTCGGCGCCAATGACGCCAAGTAGTATGACTGCGGTTGTCTGTTTACGTTTAAGCTCGGACAGACTGGACGGCTTGCGAATGATCTCCTCCTCTTCCTCCTCGTAGTCCTCTTCCTGATGTTGATCACCCATGCCACCAGTAACGGTACCACTGCTCATTGTCTGTCCAATTGCCATCGAATTACTGCCATTCCCCATGGAATTGACGCCACCGCCACCGCTGGTGGATTGGCTGTTAATCAACGCTGCTACTTGTTGTGCACCAACAATGGGTTCCGTGTGCGTATAAAGTGGCAAATACTGTGCCCAGCTTTCGACTAACTGTTTGCGTCCCTTCTTGCCCATCCGGGTGAGTTCACCAAGTAGTATCTGTTGCGCTGCTTCGCGTATCTCGATGCAATGATGCTGCCAGCGCTTGACCATCATCTCTACTTGTGGTCGCTTGAATTTCTTGGGCTCTAAAGCCTCAATCTTATCCGGCAAAAGAAAGCAATGATGCGTCGATAACAGACTCCAGCCCTGCTTGATCTGTGATGTATGATGGGCGAGTAACTCCTCGCGATCCTCTTCATTGTTCAGCGTGGAATCCGCACGTTGGGCCAATCGTTGCAACTTTTTGTGCTTCTCGCTATCTGGCAAAAATGATGCGGCGCTCATTGACATCAGTGTATTGGACATAGCCACCAGTGCCAGGATATGATTGGATGTTAGCGTAGTGCTTAGCTCCCAATGAAGACGCGATGTGAATATCGCCGTTAGATGCTCCAAACGCTGAAGCTCTTCGGGCAACGGCCGCTTCTTTGACGTTGATGGCAACTGCAATAGATCTGCTGGTATATCGTAATTATTTTGCCACGTGGGTAACAATAGGGACATGTAGCCAGCTTTAGAGAGTACACCATAGGAGATGGGCACAATGGGGCGCAAGAGGCCTAGCTGCGATTCACAGACCTTGTCCAGATGTGGATCGAGTCCCCATGAGTGTAACAGTGAGAGCAACAATTGTGCCACTTCCATCACGTGGGTAACTTCCATTTTGGAGGCAATTTTACTTTTAAGATCCTGCTGCTGTTCATCCTGCGTTTCTACAGCTTTTTGCATGCTCTCTACTTTGGCCTGTACCTTCCTTTCGACAATTTCGGTCTTCTCCTTGAACTTTTGGACAAATCCATGTTTATCTTTATCCTTAAGTATCTTTTCCACATCGACTGCCTTGTTTTTCACCTTGTTAAAGAAGTCTCCAATCTTTTTGCTCGCATCAATGTGCATCGATTTGCCATCTTTGTTGTGCTGCAAATGTACACCCAAAGCCTCCAGTGTTGCCGGTGTCATCTGGGCGTACTCTTCGCTGTGTAGCTCAAATATGAGTCCTTCTATATCGAAGAAGAGTATATGACTCTCTGCATCCTTGGGATTAGTCCTTAGGCCCTGTATGACCAATGGATTGCTGCGATGCTTCATTAAAAAGTCAAAATTACCCTGATTATGGCCCTGCAGCTGCTGCAATTGATGGATTCCACGTTGTGTGGCATGCCTTATAGCGTTCATATTGCGCGATTTAAGACCACGAAAGAAATGCACCGCTGGATTGGCCATGCCCATTTCACTGGCTGAATTTGCACCGGATGAGCCAGTACCACCACTGCCGCCTTCTTCTAACGCCTGTTCATCACAAGCAGATAATACCTCCTCGGCGAGCATACCGTGTAATACACGATCCAGATGACCGGTTTCCATTTGCCAGACATAGACGCTGCCATCGGAACATCCAACAATTAGGAAATCATCGAGCGGTCGCCATTTGATGGTCACAACGGGAAATAGATGACGACTGGCGAGAGTGACGCATTTTCGCTCTTGTAAGCTGACCAATGTTACCGAATGATCCGATGCCACCGAACAAATGCATTTAAGTATACGTGGACTACAGCTCTCCGGTGGCACCAGCAGCTGAGTAATTTCGCCGGCATGAACACAGAAACGATGCAATAAGCTACCGCTATACAGATCCCATAGACATACAGCAAAATCAATTCCTCCGGAGAGTAGATGCGATTTCTCATAGCGTGGATGTACCATCGATGGACATAATAAACAATTGACACGTCCGCGATGTCCATAAAGTATCTGATGCGATGGCCAATCACTAAAATTCTGTTTAATGCCAACAAGCAGTTGCATCATGACCGTTTGTGTTGCTGGTACAATGACAATGCTGCCATCCTCACGGCCAATTACCAGGCGACTCTGCTGTGGCAAGTAAATGCTTGATGTTAACTTAACGGGTGATTCTGTTATACGAGACAGTTGATCAAGTATGCCCACTGGCGGTGGATCCATAATAGACCATGCCTCTACTAGCGATGTGCATACATATGGCTTTTGAACACGCGGTGCCATTTGTTTAGCCTGCAATATACTCATACTGTCCAATGCCACATCTGGTACATGCCACACCGAGATGTAACCTTCGGAATCGCCGCGCAGTAAAAAGTGCTTCTTATTGCCGGTTAATAGCTTCATTGCTGGTGGGCAGGAGAGCACCTTATCGCCAGCATGTTGCAATATAAAGTATAGATATGGCGCATCGCGTACAACGCTCTTCGAGTGAAACTCCTTATTATCTGGTATACAATTCGCTGGTAATTTATACAGATACCCTTTCCCCTCGTCCGTCCAGAGGATAACACGATCTGAGGTTATAAAATCACCGCCCTGCCAGCGTTCACGTGCAGGCGCAATAACCGAACATAGAACTGTAAAATCACCAGCATCATAGATCTGCCAATATTTTGTGCAGACGAGCAGAACTGTGCGCTGATTTTGGGCACAACAATTCATGGTGATGGCATTAAGGCAACGTATCTCCTTTGATTCATTCTCATAGATGGGCTCCGCATGTTTATTCTCATTGCCCGTAAGCGTCCAAACTTTGACGGTGCCTGTGGTGGTTATGGCTAAGACAACATCATCTTTACGTCGCATTGGACGAAGCACATGTATCGCCGATATCCAATCCGGTTTTACCTTCGAGCTGAGCACATAGATAACCTCCAGACTGAAGGGATCCATGACCATTATTTCTGCATAGTAGCCAATGCAAAATAGACGCACATCCTCACTATTAGCCGTGTGATAGCTTTGGATTTGTGTGTGTACTTGAGGCAATTTGACAGCTTCAGTGCATTTGCCATCAATTAAATCCCAGGTGCACATCTCACCATTCTCCGATGAACTGACCAGAAAATTATTCTCAGGCAATAGGGAAGCGCGTACTAAACAGAGAACTGGCGCAGAATGACCAACCAGTAGACAACGTGGTGACATTTTTAATGTGGTTGGCTCCACTTGCCAAAGGCAAATTTGTCCATCGTAGCATCCAGTAACCAGTGTGCATTGATCATCCGATAGAAATACGCTTGAGATGCAGTGCGTTGGCGCTGTGGGTCCCCACAGCACCACTGGAACTACCAGATTAGTACTTACCATGATGGCTCACAATATAACCACCAATACCTAGTACTCAGCACACCTTAATACTTGGGACTCCGCCAACTTCTCTATCAGTCGATGGTATTCCACGACCTCCTGATATAGTTCCGCCTGATGTCTTTGTGTATTTAAGTGTATGTATGGGGGGTAAATATCATACACGAGTTGTTGCCACTCTGTAAAAATTTATTAGTAAACATTGTGCCTCACTTCATATTATGGCGGCACCGCATTCAACCATGTGTGTGTGTGTGTATGTATGTGTTTGTGTGCGTCTAGTCTTTAGACAAATAGTAAACATTCATTAGTCTCGACCAATGGGCGCATTCAACATAATTATTATCATAAAGGAAATTATAGCTTATAATAAACAATCGTTAGACCCAATAATAATTATGAATAACAAAGAAAATCATTGATTGGATAGATAGTATTTCCTGGCATTATTTGCATATATATATGATTATTTTGTTCCATTTATCATTAATGTATTTTGATTCATTTTATAAATAATGTTTAAATAATATATCATATATGCAACTGTTTTATCTAAATATTTTTTTTCTTTATTAGAACCTGATCTACTGTAAGATACAAAAAACAAAAAAAAGAAAATTTTAATCTATGACAGCAGCTACAACATGATCTACCACTCTGTATTATGAAGGAATGTGCACTGATAGCATGTCAACTGATATGAATATGAATGACAGTTTATTTTAACAATAGTTTACCCCATCAAAACAGCATATAATTGTTTTAAGAACATAATTTATTAAAAGAACAAAAAAAAAAAACAAAAAAAATAAAAACTTTAGATTGATTAGAAACTTTTTTAACTACAAAAGTAGACATACCATATATGAACGGCTTTCTATACTTTGTTTGCGAAAACGCATAGAAAGCATAATTCATTATTAAGTTTTCGCACTGAAAGGTTAACACAACCTGTCGACCTTAATAATCTAAGATATATGTAATAATTGGTCTGCTGTTCCCTATGTCTTGTATAATATATTATTACGCTGGAGTAACAAAACAAACTACAGAAGTGATTAGATTCGGCAAAGAAAAAAGTCCTTTTCTTTGAAACTTGTCATGGGTAAAATAATAATATTGATGTTTAAATGAATTATGTAGTAAATACTCGTATAATCATCCTATTTACATACATATATCAATCACTTTACATAAGAATTTTATTATTGAAAACCATAATTTGAGCTTGAGTTAGAAGTTTTGTTTTACTGCATGAATTTCTCATATTCCATACAGGGTTTAACATATTGAGACTGCACTGTTTATATTTGTACTTAAAGTAACTGCAAAGTCAGTCAGGCGTATTGAATATCAAAAGATAAACACAGTACGTGTATATGTTATACAATTCAGCCGCTGGAGACAACCTTGAGAGTAAAGAAAATTGCGCCTCACAGCGCTCCTCCACCCACTCAGTGTTGGTATACGACAGGATGAAATGAATTGGCAAACATATGGAAATCAAATTAATTACTAGACAAAAAGTAAATATTAAATTGCAAATTAAAACAGACAATTAACACGTATATATGCAAATGCATACATATAAATATGTAAATATGTAAATATATATATATTTATATATTTGGCTTATATTACATACATATGTACGTCAGCAGAAGCAGGCGCGCGCATGTTTTGCACACTCAAATATGAACAATTAACAGCAGCAACTGTAATAATAATATTTAATATACTATATAAATATATATATATATATATATATATATATTCATATACACATATCATTTATGAACTAACCGGCCAAAAAACAAACAATTTTGACCAGAACAGAGCAGTACAAAGCAGTCATCAATTTATAATATGCTAAATTAATAGGCTAGCGACGCGTGCTTATGCATTTTAGGCTTGAAAAATCAAATGGGTAAAAAAACAAACACAAACAAATATATAAACATATATCTTGTATATGCCTATCCAATTGGGCTACACACACACTCACACATTATATATGTACTATATAAAGTCTAGTACAAAAACACACACAAATGCAGTACCGCCAATAAATAATAATTTGTAGATAACTTAGCATTTAGCTAACATTTTTTTTCTGCTTCCTCTTCTTGATGTAGTTGTTGTTCGTGTTGTTTCCGGATTGGCGGCGCGTGATTCCAACTCCTTTTTTTCTCCTATTTATTATTATCTTTTTTATATTTTAGGTTTCGTCGCTCTTTTTGTGTATTTCTTTATTATGTTTATTATTGATTCTGTTTTGTTTGCTGTTGCATTTTATTTTATTTTATTCGTTTTTCTTAGTGTTGTAAAGAACAGTGTTGGTTACGTAGCGTAGTTAGTTATTGGAATGTCGTTGTTATAGCTCTCACAAATTCTAATTTGAATACCACTCCGTATATATATATACATATATATATATATATATATATAATTTTTTTTTCTTTTTTTTTTTGCTGTGGGTACTGCTGTCACTATCCGTTCAATTACAACACACACATATATATGATTTGCTGTTGTTGTTTTTCGCAGCTCTTGTTATTGCTATCGTTGTTAGCGATTTTTTTCCTTTTCATGGATTTTGTTCATAAATAATAACACTTGTGAACAAATATTAATAGGGCTATTTGATTGAAACATTAACACGATCCCTATAATAAGCAATCAACTTAAATTTACTATTTTCTTTTTTTTTAATTATTATTCTTATTTTTATATTATTTCTATTTCTATTTTCGTTTTTGGTTTGCTGCACACGAAAATCTGCTGAGCAGAGAAAAAAGTAATGAAGATATCGACCGTGGGGTAAAATATATCGATTAATATTTCAGAGTTACCACTGTGTCTAATAACGTTACATTATCGCATTTATGGGACTGTTTGACAGCTCTAAAATAAAATTTTGATATTTTACTTAAATGTTAGCGTTTTATAAGTAAAATTATATTTAAAAATGAATATGCAGCAATTTTGTTATTTTAAATGTGCACAATGAGTATTTTTCGCATTGTTGCCAACATTAATGTATTTAAATATATACATTTCTACATTAATCACAATGTTATTGCCAATTGTCCAACGGACAACGCAGTCAACAGCAAACATGCGTGATGCCGTTGCTTTTGTGTAAGAAATAGCGTTTCTACCATGTTTAATTGATTAGAAGTATGCAAAATCATTTACTTACCGTTACAAATAATAATATTTTAAATGATTTTAATTTTTTTTTGCACTTTATACAATTTCTAAGAACTACTTTGGAAACACACTCTTTTGAATGGCGGCTAGAAGAAAAACCAGTGATGAGTACCTACCTACAGGGTTGTTTCGGTTCTGCACATCGACTTATCGAAATAAATTAAATATTTCATAATAGTGTTTGAAATTAAAAATATTTATTAAATTCAGACATTTATTACATGAAATATATGAATTTGAACAGCATACATCATAAAATCGAGATAATTAACCCTCAAAGTTGCATTTCATTTTTTTTTAATGACCCGCACAAGCAAATTATTTATATATTGAATGACACAATGTTAGTTTTTAAATGACATTAATTAATAAGTCTTTTTAAGTTTATATACAAATTAAATAGCAATGCTAATGCTTTATTCATTATTGAAAGCCACTTTCTCATGTGACAGCTTTATTGGGAAGAAATGCAAACGTTTTTTATACAAAATAATAATTTAACTGGTCAACACCATAATATCAAGTTGGCCAAAAGTTCTTAAACATAAAAAATATAAAAAACTGTATTTAAAAAATAAGTCGTAACTATACAATTTAATTGAAAATACTTGAATTGAAAACTTCTCGATTAGTTAGCTATCGATCTCATTTGATTTTCGATTCTCTGAGGAGCACCATTTTCGTGTGGAGCATTTCTGTATAGTGGAAAATAACAAAACAAATGCGGCGACTGTTACAAAATCTAAATGGAAAATTCCTTTTGTCCAATCAACTTATTTTTCGGCGCTATGTGTCCTGCACTGGTGCCGTTGGTGGTAACCACAAGCAGCAAAAGGAAGCGATCCAATTAGATGGGATACAAACTACCGACAGTAAAGAGAACAAATTTAGTGCCAAATATTGCATGAACCTGGTGGAGTAAGTACACTTTTTAGGTCACATTTTAGCGTAGAAATGATAACTATTGATTCAGGAAATACGATTATGAAAATTACTTGAGTACGCTGTTGTTGCCAGCGGAGTTACGTCCAGCAGCATTCGCCTTGCGTGCCTTTAATGTGGAAGTCTCGCGTGCTGTTGGCACTCAGGTCAGTGACATTCATTCTACAACTTGGAGACTGATATAATTTGATATATCCTTAGATAACGGAGCCTCAAATAGCCAAGATGCGTCTAAAATTTTGGTATGACTCAATAGACAAGTGCTTCGAGCTCAAAGAAAATAAATCATATATTAAGGATCAGCCAGTGCTCCGCGAGTTACGCCGCACTGTTGGCATCCGTAAGCTAAATAAGATATATCTTCGTCGACTGGTTACCGCACGCGAACGTCCATCTAATAAGGCATTTGAATCATTGCGCGAATTGGAAGATTATGCGGATCACACTTGCTCTTCGCTTTTGCATCTTCTGGTAGAACTATGCGATGTAAAAGATATGCAAGTTGATCATGCCGCCTCGCACTTAGGCAAGGCTCAAGGCATAGCGATGCTATTGCGCGCGATTCCGCATACTGGGCGGCAGCAGACAATTTGTGTACCGCTCGAAGTGCTAGTGCGTCACGGTGTTAGCCAGGAGCGTATATTGCGTAGCGAACTTACCGACAAGGGCGTCGAGGAATGCGTCTTTGAAGTAGCTAGTGCTGCCAATACGCATTTAAAATTAACGCGTCAGCTGTTGCCGCAGATACCGCGTACCGTGCGTAAGATTTTTTTGCCCGCCGTTGCAATTGATGGTTACTTGGAGCGTTTGCGGCGCGCTCACTTTTTGTAAGTAAAAAAAAAATAAATATTTCAAAAAAACATTTTCTGTATTTCCTGGAAATTGCAGGCTAACACATCCTACATGCATTAAACGGGACTTGATGTTGCCAGCCAGACTTTTCTGGAAGACGCTATTCAACAAATACTAAAAAATAATTACTTTAATATTGATTTATTAATTATATAAATATAAAGAAAGCTTTAAAAAAATTTAAATAAATTATCAAAATATCGATTAATAATAATAGACATCGATTATTATTATTAATCGATATCGGCGTAACAAGTATATATGTGTTGGTGCCACATTTGATGCTGTTCTTGAAAAGTAGCGCTGTGTATTTTTTTTTTAGTTTTTAGTGTATTTAGAATAACGGAAGATCAAATTAAATAAATACATACGAAATGTGCCACAATTTTTTAATTACTGTTTTTTTCTAGTAATATTAATGTTTGCCAATGTGTGTTGTGACAAAATTAACTAACGGAGCCGGTGCGCCATGCGCATTTCAAATTTAAGCACCGTTGTACCAAACACTTTAATAACACTTATATAAAATGTATTAATTCGAAACATTTTATGGTAAGTTGTTTCAACACATTTTTTTTTCTCTATGTTTGTTAAATGCAACTTATTGGTGTTTGCGCTTTGCTCTACATTGTCTTTCTTTAAAAAATAACGGCACTTATCTGCCTTCTCTTTTGTACAGACTGCGACAAGAGCTCTAAGCTAAACGTTTGCAGAGCACAAAGGATAGATATAGAAATGCAAGAAATAATTACAGTTATGTGATTTACAGTACAAGCCGCTTATACATTCTATCCATTCCAATAAACACATCCAGTATAAAACTTCTGATGAGAATTTGAAATATAAAGTAAGATAATTTGCGAACACACAACACGTAGAATACATACCAAAAACAAAAAATTAACTTAAATAAATTTTAAGCGGCGCAAAAAAATTATATGAAACAAAGTGTGAAAAAAAATTTCACAAAAAATAAAGAAAAATTCCAAAAAAAGATTATAAAATTATAAATACAAAAAGGAAGAAAAAAACACAAAAATAACTTAAAAACGAAAATAAAAAAAAAATTTATGAAATTAGTTTGAATTGTATGTAAATTATAAGCACGGTTATAGCTTCCACTTTGAGTCAATTTTTTATACACAAAACTCAAAGTTGAGAAACAAGAAACAAAAAAAGAACAAAAAAAGAAAAACAAAATCGTATTGTAACGGTATATGCTCAGGCGATGTTTACGTCGAGAGCTGAAATGAAAATCTTTGCCACAAACGTCGTTGTTGGCGACGCAACAGATGCTGGTAGCACTGTAACGGCCGTGTCTACTGCTGTTCCTGCAGCGGTGACAACGGCAACAGCTACACAGCAGCCACGCGATTATCGCTGCGGTACGCAAATTAAGTACACCAAATACAACAGCAGCGGCAATAAACCCAGCAACATGTTGCGGCAGCAAAAGTATAATACCAACAGTGATAACAAACATTCAAGGCGGCAGCCAAACCAACAACATCAACAACAAAAACAACAGCAGCAGCAGCAGCAGTACAACAATTTTGCACGAAAAAAATATTATGGCAACAACAGTAATAGCAATCACAATAATAGCTATAACTGCACTCAACAAGAACAACAACAACAACAACAAGAACAGCAGCAGCAGCAGCAGCAGCTACAACAGGCATATTATTACCAATCAGAACAATACGCAACAGCAGCAGTTGAGCTAAGCAACAGCAACATAAACAACAACAACAACAATAACATATTGCTCAAAAATGAAAACAATGTAGAACAAAACAAATCAAAGGCTGATAATGACAGCAACAACAACACCAATAGGTGCAGCACTGATAGCAACAAGGTGCATATAAAATCCGTTGCCAATAAGAAGCGCAATACACTTATATCCTTAGCTGAATCATCAGCAACATCATCACCTGGGTATTATCGCAGCTGCTCCGAATCGTCGTCAACAAAAATAACGGCAACATCAATAACAATAATAACTGCAACAGACAGCTGCAGCACCACCAATACCAATACCAACAATGATGGACGGCAGCAATTGCAATCGCAGGAAAAGCAATGCACGCAGCCAGTACTTGATAACAGTATAACAGCAATAGCAACAAATGATCGGACACCAACAACAACAACATCAATGGGACAACAGGACAAGTGCTACAGCAACAACAGCAATAACAGCAGCAAGAAAACCCAAAGGACACGACAGCAACCGATGAGCTTCTGGAAGACAAGCTATCCACAGGAGCCAACCTTACAACAAAAAGAAGTGAGCAAAACTTTTATAATAAATACATTTGCATTTATTTATTTTTTTTTTATTTTTTACACATATGTAATCATATTTATTTTTTCTTATTAAACATTAAAACATTTCTGCAGAGATTATTGTTAAACATTATCCAATTCGATTTACCTTATATGGTTCTCTCTTCTTAAAAGATCCTTTTTTTGATACAAACCATTGGTATTGTATATTTAAAGTTTTAATCACAGATTTGAAGAGTTATAAACTGCAAATTTGAACAATTTGAATGAATTTGTGTTTCAAACAATATCTGCAGAAACATTTAAACTTTGGAATGCCAAAGAAATAGTTTATTATATTATTAACAAACACATTTAAGTATTTTGTCCACTTGCTGCAGCAGGAGTTGGAGGCAGCGCTTGCTAGACAAAAGAAAACGGAAGCGGCCATGGCAGCAGCAGCAGCAGCTGCCAGCGCCGCATCAGCAGCAGGAGCAGCGGCTCCGGCGGCAGAGCAGCAATCGCATTGTTATCAGTATTACAATTCACAGCCTAAACAGCTGACAATTGCATCATTTTTGCAAAAGGAATTGCTGCCCGAATTCAATAAGAGCAACCAGCGACAGCAGCAAAGGCAACAGCAACAGCAACAGCAACAGCTTCAACCAGTGAATAGCTATCAGCAGCGCTACAGGAATGGAAATTACAGTTACAACAATTATCATCAACAATCACACGCTCACCAGCAGCATTCGCATCATGCAGCTCATGGACAGCAGCAACATTATAATCATAATCAGAATCAAAATCCGAATCAGAATCAAAATCATAATCACAATCATATGCAGAACTCACACAATGTGCACTTTCGGCGCAATAAAAAGTTGCATTACGGCAACAACATGCAACATGCAACAGTAACTGGACAAAAATCTATGGAATTTTTGCATCGTCAACCTGTCAATATTGGTGGCAATAGAGTTGGTAATGGGATTAGTGCTGCTGCAGCTGCAGCTGTTGTTGGCGATAAGCAAATAGCTCAACAGCAATATTATAAGGAAAGGCTCGAAAGCGGGCCGCCCGTCAATCCAGATCATCGAAATATATATAATTTAACGTATGTGGATGCACTACCGCAGACAATGCCAACGGCAACTCAAACACCAGCAGCAGCAAATATTGCTGGTGTTAAGACGCTGCTGCTAAAGCCATTGCCAACAACAGTTGGTGGAAGCTCAACATCGATTGCCATAACACCGCCATCACTGCCGCCGCCGCCGCCTGCTGCTGAGACTCGAGCGGCAGCAGCAACAACAACTGCTGCAAGGAATGTATATTTGCAGCCGCCAACATTGAAACTAACAACTCTTGGTCCTGGCCTAATAACGCCCATGGTACTAACACCGGATGCTGTTGCATCCACGCCCGAAAATATGATATGTTGCTCTCAGTTGGACGAGGCTATAACAGCAGCAGCCGCCAGCAACACGGGCAGCAGCAACAACAACAATAATACCACTCAAAGCAACAACAATGTGGAAGTTCCTGGCATTATCGCTGTGCATAGCCCCAATTTTGCAGCAATGCCTTTTATGTTGCCACCGCAGCAGCAGCAACAACAACAGTTGTTACAAAATAACGCATGCTACAACAAGGTTCAACAGCAGCAACAGATATTCTTTACCTTTGGTGATGGATATAGCAATGATCCTGCAACTTCCTGGTCTAATGGGAATTCGTCATGCTATAACCAAGGATATGGACCAAGTCGCAGTAGCATTTCAAGCAATAGCTCAGCACACAGTCACATCCCGTCCCAACGTGCGATCTCGCCGGCTTCGTCCACATGCTCTTTGGCTAGCGAATCGCAGTGGAGCAGTCGCAGTCGGTATGTATATGATGTTCCATTTGCAGGATAAGCCAATCAAATATTATTATTTTCAAAATATATATTGTTTAAATCAAATGCTTAACATACATGTAAAGTGTATGTCATATTAAGTTATATCATATAATAATATACCATATACAATCATATGACTTCATTTTTACCTTTAATATTCCCAGCTTGGCGTCATCCGAGATATTATCTGTAACGCCCTCACCAACAGCAACACCCACACCAACACCCGTGGGTTCAAACGCAGGCACAGGCATAGGCATAGGCACAGGCAATGGTACTAGTGCAGTCACAGGAGCAGGCACAACTTTGTGCCCATCCCATCAGCATGTGGGCAATACGAATGGATTGCACGCAATGTTACCGTTTGGTGTTCCACCACCGCCTACGCATAATTTGCATATGGGTGGTCTATATCAGCATTATTGTGGTCCGAATTGTGGATGCAATGGTGTTGGCACATCGTGGTCAACATCGTGGTTTGAGGTTGTGCTGCCACCGGATCGCTATCTGGACCAGGCACGCAATGTAGAGTTAGCCATTCAACCGGAAAAACTATTGTGCCACTGTAAATATGATAATCTTTCGTTGGATATTTGGACACGTTTTCGTGGCGCACAGCAGACGCAGACGAAATTCAAGCTAAAGATGCGCCTGTGGCGGTATCTATTCCTCTGGCTAAATGTAAGTGTCATAAATCAATGATATTCAATTTAAAATTAATTTGAAAATTTCATTTAAAGCAACCGATGTTTGCGCGTTATCGCATCTGTTTGGTGGGTTCGACCATTACTGGATTCGGCACGGACACATCGGACATTGATATGTGCCTATTGCCAGAGCAACAATCGTATCAGACCCCACCACCGATTCCTCATCAGCAGCATCACTTCCATAATGAACTGCGTGCCGAGGCTCTAATGATATTGAATCTATTCAATACGGTCCTCAAAGAAATGGGCAAGTTTCAATTTATTGTTTTCCACAATGACAAATGCATCACGTGGCACCAAAAACATCTGATTAATCCGCCAATAAATTAAATTGTAAAACATAATGTTTATACAAAGATTCTCTTAAGATTAATGAAATGTTGCGCCAATTAAATGAATGTCATTATATATCATATATATATATACCATATATATAAATCATTTTAATCATAGTTTTTATTCATGCAATACATTTTGGCGCAGAAGCTTTTCAGGATTTCAATTTAATAGAGGCGCGAGTGCCGATCTTGCGCTTTAAGGATCGCATCAATGGTATTGAAGTCGATCTTAACTATAACAATTGTGTGGGCATTAAAAATACATATTTACTGCAGTTATACGCACAGTGTGAGTACATAAATAATTTAATTAATTAGAGTATAAATTCAATTTATTCAAATAATATTAAATTTTGTCTATTTGTAGTAGATTGGCGCACACGTCCACTTGTTGTCATCGTGAAACTCTGGGCACAATATCATGATATTAACGATGCCAAACGAATGACTATATCGAGTTATTCCTTGGTATTAATGGTATTACATTATCTTCAATGCGGTTGTATGCCACACGTGTTGCCTTGTCTGCAGTCTCTTTATCCGGAGAAGTTCAATTTAAGTCAACAGGATTGCCTAGATCTGGATCTAATTGAGCCAATCGAACCCTATCAAACGCACAATACCCAAACGCTTGGCGAGCATTTGCTTGGATTCTTCAAGTATTACAGTAATTTCGAGTGAGTCACCGTTAAAGGAATTGTATATCAAGGATCTGTTTGCAAGCGAGTTCCTTGTTTTCTTTTTTTAGCTATCATAATAATGCCATATCAATACGCACGGGTGGTACCTTACCAGTAATCGCATGCCGGCTGGCCAATAGCCCCAAGAACGATGTGCATCAATGGAAGGAGCTTAACATTGAAGGTCGGCGGCATTTAGCCATGAAAATTGCATCTTTTAATAATTTATATATATTTAAATTCAATGCAGAACCTTTCGATCTGTCGAATACGGCACGATCGGTATATGATACTGCAACATTTGAGAGAGTGAAGGCAACGTTTGTGATCTCGGCACGTCGATTGGAGCACTCGCTAGATTTATCTTCCATATTTATGCCCATACATCACGCGCTGCCACGTTCGCTGATACATCAGCAGGGATTCCAACAATATACACATCATTCACATCAGCTGCACCAACATTTACTGCAACATCCACGCAATGCCACCACACCAACCAAAATGATTGCAACTGCAACACCGGCAGCAGCAACTGCAACTGCCACAAATCTCGCCTAAGCTGCAAAATACAATAAAGAACAATACACTGGCCTGGCATTGCATATTCTTTCAGGTTAGTTATAGTAAATTTTTAACATTTTATCAGGTTCCTATTTATTAATAACCAAAAAATAATAAACAATACACAATATATTGGATTATTGCTATTGCAAAACATTTCCAATGTGTAGGAGAAAAAGTGATCAAAAATATCTTTAAACATATTACGAAATTATGTATATTAGGTTTTTTTTTGTTTATAAATATAGAATAATTAAAACCGATTAAACCAATACTCAGGATACAATAAGATGCAGGCAAAAAAAAAAAAATATATATATATTAATGTACAAAAAGAAGTTGAATGAAAGAGAGCATAGTTAGTGCGCTGTAATATTATTATTATTATTAATATTAATATACATTCAAAAACATAAATTTATATTCATTCGTAACAGCGAAAATTGAAAAGTTCTTTTAAGGAATTTCAAGATGAAATTAAACCATTTGTGAAAAGTAACGAATTTTCAAAATATTTAAAATAGTTTAAACGCGAGGGAGTCCTTTAACTATACTAAAAATGGGAACATTCAAATATTATTGAGATATTATTGCATTTGTACTTGAATAAATTTGCAAAAAACAGAAAAAATAAATTATAATAAAATTGATGGCATCAATTAAAGCTAGACTAAAAAGTTTGTAAAAACCTCTACAACCTACAAAATCATTAAAAAAGTTTTTATTTTTTAATTTGTAAATTTTAAACTTCACACATGCATACATACATACATAATACATACATGTATGTATATAGTTCATCTGCGTGTAGATCACAAATATGCAATATTATATACACAACAACAATAAGTGTGTGTGTGTGTGTGTGCAATAAAATCAGATGGGTTAGATACCTGAATTATTTGAATTTTAGACAGAATAGAAATTATAAAAACTAAAAACTTAATTAATAATTAATATTGTCATCAGTCTACAATGATCAATTATTATGTGCATTTCTTACAGCCCATCGCATACAAAGAGCAAACACAAACTATATATTATACGCTTCATAGAAGCGTTTAAAAATTAACTATAATAATAGTAATGTATATTTATAAAAAAAAAAAAATAAAAATAAAAAAATAAAAAAAATATTGTAAAACTGAAATGTTATATAATGGCTACAAGTTAAAAGTGCATTTTGTAAATTCATTTTCAATGGGATTTTAAATAAAAAAAAACGAAAATTACCATTGAGCTTGGATAATCCCTTTTCTTTTGCTCTCATATATAAATATATATACACACACTATATCGTTGTCCATGTGCTCTATTTAAATATATATATATTAAAAGTCGTAGCCCTTCAATCCTCAATGTACAATTTGTCAATTTTTAAAGAAATATATATTTTCTTTTTTTTTTCTCTCTCACTTTTTTTGTAAACATGTCAAAAAGAAATTGTACACACAAAATTGTTATTTGATTTGTGTTTTCCTTTTTGACATGTATTTCGTTTTTTTGATAAGCTTAAGCTGTGAAATCCAATGCGTATTATAATATCGGAAAATAATTTAAAATCAATTCATGAAATATGTTAAAGCAAAAACAAAACTAAAATAACAACAACAAAAAAAATACAAAATATAAAAACGCATACCAAAAAAAAATTAAATACAGATGTGAATTAAAAACGAATTTTTGTGTTTGTTTTTTTTTTAAAGCTTTCAGCAAACAAATGTAAAAATTAAATAAATATATAATATATATATTTTTTATAGTTCTTTCAGAGAGAATGGTGTAGATGTCATGTAGATGTATGTACATATGTATATATGTAATAAAAAATATATAAACAATTTTTGCTTTTATTCTTTATCGTTTTCCTTTTATTTTTATTGTATTTGCTTTGCTTTTGAAAAATGTAAAAAAAATACACATTTTCTGTTTATAATCAAAAAATTTAGTTTATGTGAAAACAAAAAAATTAAAGGAATTATTTAAAATGTATTTTTTTTTAATTAAGAAATTAAGAAACCGTGAAAAATATATTATTTATATATGTATTTTATTTATGTATTTTCACTTGGCGATTGCTGAAGTGCGCTACAATATTTAGTTGCCAGTTTGATTTATTTTTTTTATTAACAATTTTTTATTATTGTTGAATATTAAACAACATACAAAATATATTAAACAAAATAGTTGCAAATTAAATGAATTCAAACTTTTTGACAGAAAACAACAAAATTCCAATTTTTCTCTGTTAAAAATATTATGTTCTTTTCTTTTTATGATAATTTGTGTTTGGAACAGAAAGAGTATTTGACTTTCGCATACAAAAACTCACAACAGTGGCAAAAAAAAAAAATATGTTCACAAAAACATGACGAAATAAAAAAAAAATAAATAAATAAAGATACAGAAAATGAAAAATATAATATTAAAATGTGTCATTTCATTTTTTTTAAGGTGGAATTAACAGGGTACCATCTCAATGCGACAACAATCCACGCATAAATTAATTAATTCGTTAATTAATTTCAAAACATTTTCTAACAAAACGTGGCCCATAACTGCGGGACAAACGTGTTAACGTTAACGTTAACGCTGATGCTGATGCGGGCGCTGACGACATTTATCTTTACCGGGCAGATGCGTCGTATGGCACCAGCCTATAGCACTGCCGTCGTCATTCCTGCTGCATAGCTGCCACTTCTGCATATAGTCGCCGATGCTGTCTATAAGCTTTCCACCACCAACGTATCAGCCATTCCTGAAGCGGGCATTCGCTGCGTCCGCTGCTTCTTTAAACTGCTGAGCCGCTTGCATTCGCTCAGTTTGGTCCTTTTCGCTTTCCCGCTCACTTGCTGTCTCTCTCTTTCTCTCTCTCTCTGTCTGTCTGTCTCCTTCACTTGTCGGTCTTTCACTTCTTATTACTCTTTTGCTTTCTTCTATATTTGATATAGATTCTCTATGCCCTGTTGCTGCATTTGCTTTGCTTTGCTTTTTACTTTCATGTTTCAATATTAATTTGATTTTCATTTTCATTTTCATTGTTCTTTCGTCGTCATTTTGTTGCTCATTCGTATTGTTGTTGTTTTTTGTTGTTGTTTATGTTTTTTTTGCGATTGTTTTGTTTTTGCTGCTGCTGCTGTGGCCGCTACGGCTGTCACCAATACGACGGTTGCCGCTGTTGCTGTCGCTGCAGTTGCAGCTGCTGCTACCTGCCACTGCCACTGCCACTGCTACTGACGCTGCCACTGCCGCTGCCACTGCCACTGCCACTGCTGCTGATGGCTTCAAGGTTGCTTTCAAATGGTTTTTGTTGTTTGCTTGTTGTTTGTTGTTGTACATTATTGTTGCAATTGTGCGCGCCTCCTAAACCTCCTCAGTAAGGCTGCGAGAATTGATTTAAACTGCGTTCTCCCGCCTGTAAAATTAATGGAAATAATAATAATAAAAAACAATAATAATAATAATTAAAGTAAATATTAAGAACTGAGAGTTATTATTTTAATAAACTCTCACACACTTACCACATTGAAGGCGACATCCTGTGAGAGCAAGCCATCCATTTGAGAAATCTGGCCAAAGTCCTGCGATAGCTCCGGCTGCTGGGATAGCGCATAACCACTTGGCTGTGTCATTTGCAGCGATAAAGCAGTCGGCTGTTGGGTAAATGGTGATCCTCCAACCGCTCCAATTGTTGTTATTGCCGATGCACTCGTTGTTGTACCCGTGCCCATGTTTGATGTTGCTGACGAATTGGTTGATACCATCCCACCGCCAACAGATGTTGTCAGTGTTTCATTGCCCGTCCTGGTCTTAGATAGCTTGTTGCCCTTTTTACCTATCCCACCAATGGCACCACCGCCGTTACCGTTACCGCTGCCGCCACCTCCACCTACACCTCCAGCACCTCCAATACCACCACCACCGGCAGTTAGAGATGTTATAAAGCCAGGTTGATTTTGCAAGGCACGATTCTGCTTGGCCGCCATAATCGCCTGCTGATGTTGGTTGTAGAAACGCGAGGGCAGATTGCTCATGTTCATGAACATGCCAACTGGCACTGGCATATTGCCAAGAGCGCCGACACCATGATCATTCGATATGTAGCCAATGGAATCATGCAGATGACTTGTCGTCCAACTGTGGCCTCCACCAACACCACCGCTTGGCACATAATTATTGGTGGCACCTCCACCCATACCAACACCATATGCCGAGGATGCATTCAACATATTGCCCATACTATTGACACCAGCGGCACCACCTGCTGCAGCGTTATAGCTGCCATAAGGTCCAGTGCCCGGATAGTGGCCGCCGTTAAAGGTCTGGGCTGTATTTGTTGGCATTTGACGACCATAGCCGCTAGCGCGATCATATACGGAGCCGGGCACCATCACCTCTTTGGCATCGGCGACCATCGTGGACATAAAGTGTGCGCCAATGTTCATTGTGTTGACCAGTTTTTTTGGCTTCTGGAAGTGTATGAGCGACTCCTTTAAATTGTTTAGCGATCCTTCGACTAGCACTTTGCGATCCTTGTAAAAGTTGAGCAAGTGATTCCATAGTTGCTGCTTTGCCAGCACCTTGGGATTGCCAACAATGATGATGCCGTATTTGGCGCGAGTTAGAGCCACATTTAAGCGGCGCGGATCATTGAGGAAACCAATGCCTTGACGCTCATTGGAACGCACACAGGACATTATGATGATGTCCTTTTCACGACCTTGGAACGCATCAACGCTGGCTATCTCAATCTCTTGATAAAGACGCGAATGAAGACTACCCTGATACTGCATATACTGGACGAGATATGCCCGCTGTCCCTCATAGGGTGTAATAATGCCAATCTGTTCGGGCTTGATGCCCGCCTTTAGGAAGCGTGTTGTGATTTTCTCCACGTTAGCTGCTTCGGTACGATTAAGAAATGATGTACCGGAACCGGCAATCTCTTCCTGTCCCTGCGTTACCAAAAAGAACATAGGCCTCTCCGGCTGTGGCCACGGGAAGTCCAATTTAAGGCGTCGATCCTCGGCACAAACGCCATTCTGCAATGAGCCCTCATAAAAGAAATTGGACGGAAACTGCGACAGTTCTGGATGCATACGGTATTGAACCTCGAGTCGGAACGGACGGATGCCCAGTACCACCAAACGTTCAAACAGACTCTGCGAGAGGCCGGCACGTGCCGCCTTTTTGCACATGACAACTGGCCCCAGCTGGCAATGATCGCCAACAAGGATAAGCTGCTTAGCACCAAGAACAACAGGCACCATGCATTCCGGCTCCGTTGATTGCATAGATTCATCAATTAATATTGATGTAAATTTAATGCGAGACAAACGTAAATCGCCAGCACCGACGCAGGTGCAACAAATGACATCGGCCGCTTCAAGAAGTTGATTCTCGCTGCCACGTTTCAGACTCCGATAGCGTTTTTCATCGGCTGAACTCAACTCGCCGGTTTCATCCTTTAATTGTTGCAATTTCTTTAGCTCGGTGTTGGTTTCCATATTACGGATCTGATTGTGCAATGCCAAAAAGCTAACAGGACTATCAATAGCCTCACGACTCTTGGCGCAAACACGCACCACCTTCAAATTGGTGCGATGTATCTTTTCGGTTAGCTGATCAACGGCCGTATTGCTGGGCGCGCACACAAGCACAGTGCCGCCATGTTGTTTAACCAATTGATAAACAATTGTTGCAGATGTGACCGTCTTTCCCGTTCCAGGCGGTCCTTGAATCAGGCTAAGTGGTCGCTGCAGGGCATGCTTCACAGCATACACCTGCGAACGGTTCAGATCCGGTAAATGTGGAGCACTATATAGCTTCGGTTGTGGTCCACGGAACAAAACCTCATCGCTGCCATCAGTGCGTCCATGCCCCAAAAGACGCGAATAAATATAGTTGGAGACTGAATTACGGTCCATGGCAAAGTTACGTAGGGCGCGAATCATACGATCAAACGAAGTGCATTTCCATATAAAATCCACGCTAAAATTGCTGGTACATTTCACAGGAGCATTTGAGGAAAATTTCAGCTCCAATCCAACATCATCGCCAAAATTATCCGGCACCTTAATGACATGTCCAACCTCACTCCATGGATTATACAGTTCGCCCACGTAGCGCAAGCGCAATTCGTCACCGTGCATAAGCTTCATATCAGAATCGGTCTTGGCCAACGTAAAGTATGCAATGGTCTTCTTGTTTAGACCAACATCCCAACGTACTTCGATATTTTCCTGGGTAGCAGACTCCTTAAGCTTTTTATCGTAGTCCGCCTCGAGGCGCACTAATGGTCCAAAGGTTTTCTCATATTGATAGCCATCCTCATAGCGTAGCAATACTTGCGCGGGCTCCGAATCAATGCCCGGCTTCTCCAAATCCTAAAATCAACATCGTAAACATAGTTAACATAACAACATACAACATGGTTTTATAAATATATATATATATACCTGAAAAGTTGCCTCAATATTATCCTTCCATAACTCCTCCAGCTTGTTAATCTGTGCCGCTGAAATTTGACGTGCACGCAGTTGTCCCTGTTCGCTGGGTTGTTTGACTAACCATGGCAAGAAGCAGCGATCTGTTATTAATGGCTTCCATTGCTCCTGATCCCAGTTCATGTCTTTCAACGAATTTTGAGCAGCGCATGGTTGACGACACAACAGTACCACAACCGAATCGGCCTTGGCCGGTATAAAGCCCAAAACGAATACATTGCGTACACCACATGAATAACATTCCAGTATGGTTTCACCAAGTGGACCATCAGCGTGTAGAGTTACCTCGCGATGTTTAGCGCGAACTAGATGATTGATAATATGGGAGCCGGATGTGCTGCCGCGTCCATTGCAGAACCATTTCTTGCAATTGTTGCACATGACAACTGTGGCTGGATCGTGTATGCCACAATATTTACAAGCATGCGCTGGCAATTCCTTAACATAAACCGAACTGCTGCCGCCACCTTCATCGTCCTCCTCCTCAAATTGTAAATCAGCTAAATCATTGGTGATGGACGTCAGACGTGGATGTATCTCATTGACACTGACGCGACGGGTCTGCTAAAACCAGAGAAATATATAGAGAAGAAAATAAACAAATAAAATAAGCAAACAATACAAAAATAAACAAACATCAAAAATGTTTAATGTAAATTAACAAGCAAGCCACTTTAGCTATGAAATGCCGAAAACTAAATACCCTCGTTACCAACTATTAGTAATCACGTTTTTAACAATTATGCCAGTAAATTGCGGCACTATACATACACATAAACATTATATACTGTTAAATTTATTTATAAAAATCTATCGCTCCTATGACAGCCATAAAATAAACATTAGAATGAAATTTAATAATTTAATTGAATTAGTACACAGTCTACATAAGGCAACCAGAAATCAGTTTTATTTTAAAGATATAAACTGTAGCAGATTTATTAATCCTTTTAACTACATCCAAACTAAATATATTTGTTGTTGTTTGTAATGTTTCATTTATGAGCAACACATTTTATGGCAAAATTATAATGCTATCTTCAGCAAGAGTATACAAAATAATGGTACGTTGCAACTACACGTGGCCGTGAGAAAGAGAGAGAGATATATAAAGAGATGACTGCTTAAAAATAGAGGAGATTTACCTGCAATTCAAACTGTTCGCCATGAGTTTGACTCTGCGATGTGGAGGGCATGGTAAAATCGCGATAATCATATTGCGTTGGCTGTGTGTCGGCACCGCGCAGCAGCTCATTTTCATCCATATCCAGGAATGAAAGCGCCGAGCTTGCCGCATACGTGTCCACGCTCATGTTTATGCGTGTCACTAGCTCGCCGACTCGTTATGTTATTCCTTCAATTTTCTTCCCTTTTTATTTGCTACTATTGCTGAATCGCAAAGTAAATGATGCCGCTGTCACTGCTGCTGCATTTTAATATGTATAATTTTATGCATTAAAATGTTCGTTTTTGTTGGTCACACTGCAAATACACTCACTCACCTCAGCTTTTTTTTACCTTTGCAAAAATGTGTTGAAATTATACATATATTATTTCTTACTGGCAGCTGCTGTTTTTGGTGATTTCGTAAAACTCTTCATCAACACAACAACTACTGCCTTGATATCTGAATATATTGCAGTGTTGAGAAAAACAGAAAAAAAAATGAATAGAAAAAGTTGTTTTGCGCGTCAAGCTATTCTGTCAAATAAAATGACAATTCATGCGTTTAGCACAAAAGCACGTTTAGCACTAGTTAAAGAAATGCAAATAAATAAAAACCTTTTTAGCAGTATGTTCAACAACATTTAAAAGTATATGTATAATTGCAGCGCCTGCTTTGTTGCATTTGACATTTCAGCCTACTACACATGCATATGTTATTTTAGTATATTTGGTCAAAACAGATCTAAACAAAATAAATACTAGCAAATATCGGTTTGCACATCGAAAATTCCGAAGGAGCAGTGCTACATTTGCTAGTATATGCGTATTTTCCAGGGATACAGACTACAATACATCGCTTTTTGTCGTTCGGTGCGGCGCGTTACTTTGAAATAGCTTCTCGATTGATATATAATTTTTGGATTTAAAAAAAGGAGCCTTCCTAGTACTGCAATTATTTTTTTTTGTCTCAGATATCGATATCTGAGTGTTTGGGGGGCAGACAATGTGTGATAATATTTAATTATTTAGTATTATCACTAACTATAATACCATTATTATCTCAATATAAAATATAATTTATTCACAAGTTTGAAAACTCAGGCCATAATACAGAAATCGATACAAGTACTTATATTTCAAACCTAGTCACTTTCAAATACAAAACCCTATTAAATCACTAACCTATGCCACCACTAACGATATATATTGAATGTGTGCCGCCAAATGTTTATATCATTACAAATTTGAGAGAAAAGCCAACGCAATGGCTCTTACTACAAAAGTTTGTATGCGATAAGCATTTTTAGAAACATCAGGCCGTCTCCGTCAATAAATATTAATAAATTTATAGAGTGTACAATTACAAAATTATCAGCTGAACCACTAACCATACAACTGTATGTACTGTATGGTTAGTGGCTGAACAAAGCTGAAACTTTTGTGAACTTGTTTCTTTTGGTACGTTCTTTTAGATGGGGAATTAAAATAAACCTCGGGGAAAACATAACTGCTCGTAAAATTTGTGTAAGCCATTTGGCTATATTATTAATTGTACTGATTTTTACGTGCCATATTTCATTCTGTGCCCATCGCAACACAATTTTTAAATATCTGAAAATAGATATCGATACACATGTTTGCTGTGAAAAATTATCGTGAAAATTGTAAATAAAAAGAGATGTTATCGATGCTATTGAGAGTCGATATACTTTCATCATCCCTAGTCTGAACTTGCTTGTTAAATTTTCGCATTGAAAAAGTGCTTTAATTAGTAAAAGTGTTTTAAAAATTGTGCGAAAATTAAGGTAAGTGTCAATATAGAAATGTTTAAAATATTTAAACAAAGTAGGTCTGCAAATGCTAGTCAAATGCAAAAAATCATGTAGTACGGTATATGAGCATGTATGCATGTTTCTTGTGCGTTTACGTGAATATGTACAAGAGTGTGCTTATGTGTGACTGCCGTGCCGCTATGCCAAGCGCGCTGTTGCTTAAGGCCTAGTTGGAACATTTAATAAATCATTTAAATTTTGTTAAATAGCTGCATTATAATGAACTGAAGTTTCGCAACTTAAGTTATTGAAAAAGATTAATTCGATATCAGTTAATTGATACAGGTATTTAACAAAAGCAAGTTTCATCTAGAAAATGTATAGATTAGCGTACAATTTCCACATAGGGTTGTATATTTGACTACTACTATTACAAAAATTTCACTAGTCTGTGTGTCGTTTTTTTTTTCTCTGTAAATTTCTTTGCCTCTGTTAACTTTAATGTGTGTGTGCTTCTGCTTCTTCTTGCTGCTCGGCACATTTTGTATGAGCTCTTGTCAAAATACGCTTACAAATTTCCGTTTAATCGTGTGTGCGTTGAAAAAGAAAAAATATATAAAACGAAACAAGAAAAAACATATAACGTTTTACTTTGAAGCATTTACATTTTTTAACGTATTGAAAATCAAAATAGAAGCCAAATTCTGCTACATATAATATATATAATTTTAATTAAAAAATATAAAGTTGAAGGCGAAAAAACAACAAATATTATATATATATATATTTACAAATATAAATCAAATTAAAAAAATCTATTAACTCAAAATTAACAAAACGTTTAAAAAAAAAAGAAACAAGGCGCACTGCAAGAAACTCGTGTACAAATTCGATTCGTCTATTTGTTTCTTCTATTTATTTTTATTTGTTTGTGTGTTCGTTCGTGTGTATTACAAGCATATATTTTGTTAATTATCTTATTTTTGATATAAATTTTGTGTTATTACTATCATTCGCATAAAACTTCGTTCAACAACAAATTACCGAAAACTTTCTATGATTTTTTCAACAAGAAATTAAACAAATTACGCAAAATAATTCCTTTAATGTAGGTTAATTTTCCCATCCAACAATATGTATATATGTATGACTTATGTTAGCATATGTACAAACTGAACACTTGAGCATTTTAATATTTGTTTATATTTGAATCTAATTCGTTTAATCTCGTTTATTATAATCTTTTTCATGGGCAATAGCAAAATGAGCAGCTCGGAGGAAGTCTCTTGGGTTACCTGGTTCTGCGGACTTCGCGGCAATGAGTTCTTTTGCGAGGTAAGAATATGATTGCGGTATATGTATATTAATGTATGTGTTTTATTGCGTAATTTATAAATATACATTTAATATAATATATATAATTCAGTTCGGTTTATTATCATTTATTTACAAATAATTTAATGTTTTTAGATAAGTGTAGCGAATCGATAAATGTTATGATTTGTTAGAAAAACTATTGTCATTCATAAGCTATTATTATTATTACATAAATGACATTATAAAATTATGCTAACATTTATTGCTATTTTATTTAAGGTTGACGAAGATTACATACAGGACAAGTTCAATTTAACTGGTTTAAATGAGCAGGTGCCTAATTATCGTCAGGCCTTGGATATGATATTGGATCTGGAGCCGGGTGAGTACTATGAATTTTGATATTAGATATATATGAACGTAACATAATAATAAATGTATGTTTACTTTTAAATGAACAGAGGATGAACTTGAGGATAATCCATTGCAATCGGATATGACCGAACAGGCAGCTGAAATGTTGTACGGGCTAATACACGCTAGATATATATTAACAAATCGTGGAATAGCTCAAATGATTGAAAAATATCAAACTGGTGACTTTGGTCATTGCCCACGTGTTTACTGTGAAAGTCAGCCCATGTTACCTTTGGGTGCGTATTAAATTTGTTAATATATTAATTATATATACATAAATGTAATTGTCAATAATAATTTATTTAGGCCTGTCGGATATACCCGGTGAGGCAATGGTCAAAACCTATTGCCCAAAGTGTATTGATGTTTATACACCAAAATCATCACGTCATCATCATACTGATGGGGCCTATTTCGGCACTGGATTTCCACATATGCTCTTCATGGTGCATCCCGAGTATCGCCCTAAGCGTCCAACTAATCAATTTGTTCCACGGTAAGTTCTGTGCTAAATATGTGAGTAAATACAATAAATTACCAAAAAAATTTTAATTATTTATCGTTGCAATATAAACAGTAAATAGTTATTTAAATAATTTATGGTGTATAAATACAATTTTTTATGATCTGCTGATGTACAGTTGATCAAAAACGATCAAGAGAATAGTAGCTCAATAGTAAATATTAATTTCGGATTAATAGCAAAATATTTGATTTGTTAAATAATTAAAATTAAACATTCCTGTCAACATTTATTTAACTTGTTAGTTTATCAGTGAGATATTGAAGCTATAATTTGGTTTTCCAATAAAATTGGACACCAATGTAAAACGATTTTGCCATTAGCGTACATTGATTACAATAGCGCTTTAAAGAAATTTGAATTACACTTTAGTGGCTAGATAGAAAACTAGGCCGGCATCCAAACTCACTGGTTATGTTCAACAATTGTTGGTAGGCGGCACTCACTTATTTACTGATCAAGCAATTCCTAATGCCATAACCAGCCACCACACCCACTGATGCTTTAGATGTCATCGTTAACATACATTTCGCTCCAATGCGATGGCTACAATAAATCATCCGTCCTATTACAATCATCTCTTCTATATTAAACCTGCTTTGCAGAAAGAGACTAGGCATTATTTTCTGTAGGAAATTGATTGAAGACTCTTTGAGGATAAATAAATAAACGAAGTTTGCATAGGGTCCAATCGGCATGCGATAATAATATTTTGGTAATGATAATTTTAAAATTTGCAAGCTGAAAATATTTCATACTCGTATTCTATTAAATTAAAAGTACTTTTATAATATTGCTAATTGTAATTAATTGTTTATCTTTTTATTCCATGTACCATTTCACCATTTGGACATATCGTGATTCCAATAACTATACATATAATATTTGGATAACTATTATAGTCTCTATGGCTTTAAAATTCACAGCTTAGCTTATCAAATTCAGCTGCAGGCAGCAGCTAATTTCAAAATGCCACTACGAGCGGTAAATTTAAAATGAAATTTTATTTTTCTGATTAACAATTTTTATTGACTAAAGAACAAAAAAAAAAAAAAAAAAAAAAAAATCACAAGCAAAAAAAAAAAAAGAAAATCAAACATAAAATAACAAACATTTACTAAGCATATATCTATATATTTTTTATTTGTTTCTCTCCCTATCCCATATTCAACCACCAAACAACCAACCAACCAATCAACCAACCAACCAATCAATCAATCAATCAACCAACCAACCAATCAAATACATAATGGTCATCTTATCTGAACGACTCCGAATAATAACTTGAATCTGAACTCTGAACAAACCGAATACAAAATATTTATATATGCATATATGCACATGTGTATGTATGTTGTTTAATCATTATTATTATTATTATTATTATTATTGTTATCAAAATTTGGAATTGTCCCGTGTTGTTTGTGTACCGCAAAACGTAACATAATCAATCGATTGTCAATACATGTGTATATCGAAATATCCTGCTTACACACATTATCGCCGGCACACACACACTCTTAAAAAATATTGTGTATAGAAAAACTAATTGGAAAAAAACACACACGAAAACCAAACACATACACACCCACCCACAAGCACACATTTACATGCAAAAACAACAAACAACACAAAAAAAAAACACCCATAACATTGCATATACATATATGATTGATCTATATAGAAGCGAGAGACATAGTTGTTGTAACCGAGGAGAACCGACAGCTAAACACCCGAAACAACAATAATAGAAAGGCTTTGCAAGAAAATCCTTTATACAAAATAAATTATAAAAAAAAAACCACAAAACAAACTGCGTTTATATTGAAATAAAAAATAAAAATGAAAAACAATTAAATTCGTAGTAAAGTGAAGTAGAAAATGTATTTGAAATAAAAAAAAAAAATAAAATGTAAAAAAAAATATAATAAATAAATAAAAACATAGAAAAACAAATGAGAAAGAATTAGGGGGAAGGAGAAAGAGACAAAAAAAAATTAAAAAGAATTAAGTCGTTAAATGTTTTTTTTAAGATCCTGCATACTCACACATTCACTATACAAAAAAACATATGGCCATAATAATAAAATTTTTTTTTCTTTTGTTATATGGAGAACATATTGTGCATTCATACAAAAGCTGCTATGTATAAACATAAGTAAATTTGTCATCTCCATTACACTGCAGCAAATAACAAAAGGAAAGCAAATACATGCATGCATGTACATATGTATGTATGTATGTGTGTGGGTGTGTGTGTGTGTGTACATAATTTAAGGTGGCGTCTGAGACTCTACAAAAGTTAGGTTCACAAATGCAATGTGTGCCCGTTCAACTATGTTAAAATGACCATAAAAATGTAATTTTAACATTGTGGTATGTGTACTGTTCGGGCACA
>JBAMCR010000176.1:0-44889 GCA_037075045.1 Mulgravea parasiatica | reverse complement strand
GGAGATAGAAAAAGTATTTAAAATTACGGAGGTATGGAGGTATTTAACGCGGATTTAACGAAACTATAGATTTTGAAGAGAAGGAAAAATCTATTTTCAATTCAATATTCCCCCCCCCCCCCCCCTTTTACATTCCACAATTCTCCATCCCTCCCTACCCCCCTTTTTAGTTCTTCTACCCAATTTGACATGAATAAATGTTATATTCTATTTTTAAGTTATAATAAAATAAAAGCAAAAGCAAAAAAAAAAACGAAAAATGTATATGTATTAGCACAGGTCGAGTATACAATATTTTAGCACATGTACTAAATTTAGTTGAGCGACGGTTTTACAAATTTACTTGATTGATAAGTGATAAGTGTACTAAATGTACTAAATGTACTTAATACATACATAAATGCGACACAACTGATAGAATGATTCGTTTATTATTATGCTAAATGTACTAAATTAGGTTGGCTCAATTGTACTAAAAATTAATTCAATACTAAATTTAGTGCACACTTATCGACAGCAATAATTAAAATATATATATACATATATATATTTTCAATAAATAATGACTGCATTTTCAAATGAAAAGTTGTGCTTTTTATGTGGCCAAATTTTAGTACAACATTAAAAAAAAACAATTAATTTTCAACATATTTTATTTTAAACAATAAACTGTGTATCTTTTGTACTAGTTTGTTTTGTTAAGTGCACATACATGAACTGTCAATACATCAATATTAAATACATTCATTATAACTAACATAGTGTCAAATTTATGAAATTGTTGTGCATTAAATTTAGTACCGCAATATTTGATTGAAATATTGGCCAAAACAATGAATGTATGTATTATATACAATACTTATTTAGTTGTTACCCCAAATGTTGTACTCAAAATGTGCTAAAAGAAAAAATAAGAAAAGAAAAACAACAAAAAACGAAGAAGAAAAAGAAATAACAGCAACAATAATTTGCCACAAACAAACAAACACGTCAATAATAGCTAGAAATGCGATTGTACATATAAAATGTGTATGTGTTATTGATTATATTAATTTGTATTTGTATTTGTATTTATATTTGTATTTTTTAATTGAAACAAAGCTCTAACATAACATAAAATACTCATAAAGTACTCACATAATGAGAACAACTATATCAACATTGTGCATATCATCCTTTCTTTGGTCGAGTTAATACAATAATTAATCATAAATAGCAAAGGTTAACTAACTAAATAACTAACTAAATAACCAACTAACTAACTAATTAAGTAAACATCAGCACAAGGCAATAATTTTAGTTAAATATTGAATTGATTTTTAAATACATTTTTGTGTTCTATTATTATTATTATTATTATTTTTAAAAAATGTTTTTTAACTGTGCAATACCAAAACAAAATGAAAACTTAACTAAATAAACTTAAATTTTAATTATATATATACACCATTTTTTTTAAATATATATATATACAATTATAAATGTATGTATAGAAGCTATAGATCTAAGTGAAGTATGACGATTACCTCAGCAAATTAAAAATTAAATTAATACAAAAAAAAAACAATACAAAAACAAATAAATAAAAAATAAGAAAAAAATTGATAATTAAACAAAATTTTAAAATGAAATCAATAGCTCAAGCAACTACCTCGTTAACAATAATGAAAACTGATAACTAAAGGAAGCAAAATGTTAAAAACTATGGCAAGGATATACATATATACCAAATATATATATATATATATATACATATATATCACACACGATATGGCAACTAATTATACGTAAAACTAAAACAAATAACAATTTATAAGAATTGCAAACAAGTTAAATTAAATGTACATTGAATTTAATTGTTTATAGCATATATATATATATACAAAAACAACTATATATATATATATATATATACGTATTTACTTATACACATAAAATTAACAATTTACTTAGCGCTAACTTATAGTCACCCCTCTCCACGCCCACGTCCATGTCTATGCGTATATATTTTCACGTTGTCATCGGTTTAAATTTGAATATTTACAAAATAAAAAATATACACACTTTTTGGCCAACCAGATATTGTTGCACAAATGACAACAGGCGTGCCGCTGGGCGTGGCTGTGCCTGACAAAGGCGCACCCCCTTTTCCACTACCCAAAAACCAAAAACAAAAAAAAAAAACAAAAACAAAAGAGCAAAAACTAAATAAATAAAAATCCCCCTTAAATCGAAAACAAAAACAAAACAAAAGAAAAGAATCTAAACAAAAAATGTTTCTCAATCTTTATATATGGTATGTAGCAATTGTAGTTGTGCATCTATTTAAACAACGAAAACTAATTGCAAATTATTAATACAAATAATATAATTTACAAGCAAAAAAATAAAAAAAACAAAAACAACAAATGTGTATATACCTATATACAGATAATATATATACATGCAAATATGATTTTTTGTTTTTACACCTTGTACCCAAGTAAAATCAATAAAAAATACAAAAGAAATACGTACATACATATTATATATAGATGTGTATATATTTTGTCTCACCATCTGAATAGTTCTGTCCGTCTGTCTATAATTAAATCCATTTTTTTTTGTTTTTACTATACACAACAAATCGAATTTAAATACTTGAGATACTTATTCTTGAGCACGTTCAATATGTATCAATGCAGATACAGATACAGATACACATGATGGGAGTACAAAGTATCGTATAGATAAAACTGGGTGCAGGGTGTCTAGCTAGTCGAGCAGTCTCGCCTACAGAAAAATAAATACTATATTTTGTGTTTTTTTTTTTTGTGTTTTGATATTGATTTCAATTATTCGTAATATGTATGTATGTATGTGAATTTTTTTTGTTTTTGTTTTAGAAACTCGAAGCAATACACGAAGCAGGCGAATTTTGTTCAAATGATTTTCACGAAACATATTTAAATTATGTAGCAACTACATGTTAAATCTTAGCAATTAATTAAAATTAAATAATAAATGATGGAAAGTAAAAAACAATATCTATGCCAAATAATGCGCATATATTAAACAAATAAAGATAACAAAAGTGACAAATTTAAAGAAAATTTAATTGAAAACACCTAAAAAAAAACAAGTAAATCAATTTTGAAAGCACTAAGTGAAAAGCCAAACGAAAAAACAAAACAAAACAAAACGAAAAAGAGAAAGAAAAAGAAAAAGAAAAGGAAATAGAAAACTAAGTAGCACCAAAAGATAATGCAAAATACAAAATCAGGAAGAAAAAAGAAACCTCTTATAAATAAAAGCAAAGCACAAGCCAAGCCAAATGCCAAAACACTCTTATTAGCCCAAATACCATAAGTCCGACAAAAACTGGTATATTATAATAAATAAATTCAGGTCATCCAGTCTAGGGTAATATGTATGCATATCCTGCACTCGCACAGAGCTCCAAACATTGTGTTTATTGTATCTAGATACATTTGTGGCGCTGCACTTTTCGTGTTGAGCCACAAGGTTTGCAATTATTTAAAACTAACAAACAAAAATAAGCACTGCAACTACAACAATAACAAACGAACTAACGAACAAATACAACAAATGCAACAACATTTAACAATAAGATGACAAAGGAACCGTGTACCTCTGAAACACCTCGTTAAGGGCAATTCGAACTTAGATTTCCGATTTTAACGTTAAGTGGGCGTAAATAATATTCTCTGTGTGTGTGTGTGTGCTTGTCTGTGTGTTTGAGTCTGCGTGTGTATGTGTGTGTGTGTGTGTGTGTGTGTGTGTGTGTGTGTGTGTGTGTAACTATTTGTATATTTTTTATATACCACTTACCAGCAAATACAATACAACAACAAAATCGTCGTATATGGTAGAACCCATCAGTTTACACAAAGTTAGAAACTTTTTTTTTACAGAAAAATAAATCCAATTTAAACAAACAAAAACAAAAAAAAACATAATAAAAAACAATTAATAAACACCGAAAAACTCAAAGTAAATGTTGTTCCCACTTAATGCAAAATTCAACTAGGGTTTTTGGTCATTTTGCATAATGTATAATGAATTTTCTTTAACATATATAAATGTATTTCAATTAATTGGTAATCCTTAGTAAAAAAAACAAATCCTTAAAAAATAATTAAAAAGAAAGAAAGAAGAAGAAAAAATAGAGAAGAAACCATCTGCCACCTGCAGATGGGGCAAGTTTCTCAGCAGCACATGAATTATGAATTTAACAATGAATAAAATGCAGAAAATAATGCCGCATGTTACTTACTTATATTGTATACTAAAACAATACCATTATATTATTATATACAAGCGAGCATATACATATACATATACATATGTATATAGACACTACATATGTACATAAATGCGTGTACGTGTAGGTAAGTACGGACAGGCATACGATACACCACAATGCGCAATGAGAACGTCAATGAAAATTTGTCAAAATTAAAACAAGCAAATTAAAAACAAACAAAGAAAAAACAAAAAAAAAAAATATGTATAAAAACCAAATTTAAAAAAAAAACCGATTTTTTTTGAGCCAAAATAAAGAATAAAACAATGTAAACTACAAAAACAAAATTGGTATATTTCATTTTTGGAGAATGGATGGGTCGTGATTTTAATAATAATGATAATGATAATAAAGATGATAATGTCAATGATAATGTTAATGATAATAACAATGACAATGATAATGATAATAACAATGATAATAATGATGATAGTAATAATTCTAATGAAAATGAAATTGATAATCGTAATGATAATGACTTTACAAGTGACGTAACTTGTAATCATAAATACCATATGTGTGCATATGTATGTATGTATGTATGTATGTACACATTTATTTACATACCTAACATACGGACATATGCATACATATACATACATATGTATGTTTGTATGTGAGTATCAGTGAAAATGTCCCGCACACACTCTGATTTTCAAAAGCACTCACTCACTCCGCAGGCACTTGTAATGGTTGAGGGGTAAGAAATTGGGGGGGGAGAGCCACATGCAACAAGTATGGATGGGCAAGGAAATGGGCAAAGCGTACGGCCAGCAAGAGCAGCAAGATGCAAAGGCCGAGGTCGAGGCGTAATCACGCAGACCGTGTCCAATTAAAAGGCGCCGTACATCATTTCGAATGCAACACCAGCAAAATGGAAAAATCTACAGGTGGTGGCGACAGCGACGGCAGCGGCGACGGCGACGGTGACGGCGGCACGGCAGACAACGGTGACGTCTGCATCGATTTTTCAGATTTGAGTTTCCTGCACGACAAAGAAAAATAAAAACATTTGAAAAAGTAGGCGGTTATCGGTTAAGAACAACTAGGATAGAATACAAAGAAACGAGACAGAGCGAGCGAACGAGAGAGAGAGAGAGAGAGAGAGAAATAGATTACGAGTGAAGATCGACACAGAGAATGAGAGAAAATAGTGAAAACAGACCGCACTTGCTTTATCAGCTAAACAGGTTGCACTCACGCACACATACACACACGCATACAGCTCAAAAGCCAAAAAGAGAGAGAGAGAGAGAGAGAGCAGCAACAGCGCAAGGACACCGCAGCGATCGAGCATGCTTTACGTTTCGTTTCGTTTCGTTTCGTTTCATAGCCGCTCGTCTCACTTTAAAACTGTACACCCTCCTCCCCCCTTGTACCCATCGTTTTCGTCGCCTATTTCCTTGTTTCTCTTTTTCTTTTGTATGTCAAATTGTTGTAATTTATTATTGCATGCCAAGTTAATGAGTCCTGTGTTTGCTCGCTCTCTCTCTCTATCTATCTGTATCTGTCTCTGTCTCTTTCTTATGCAGTCGCTTTACCAGCATGGCCAACTGCTGCACGAACAATGAAAATCGAAAACTGTTGTTCGAAAATGAACACGAAAACGAAATAGAAGAAGTAGAAGAACAACAACAACAAAGCGAAAATAGAGGGGAAAAAAGAATAGAGAAAAGAAGAGAAAAGCAAAGAAAAGAAAAAGATATTTCAGAGCACACCTTCCTGCACTTAATCCAGTGGAAAATCAAGAAAAATAATGCGTCCAAGGGACAGTAGCAGCAGGTAGAAAAGTCGACTTTGAGTCCATCTCTTGTTTTGATTGCCTTTTCTTTCTTTATATGGTATGCATATACATATACATATATATACATAATAAATATATTTGTGTGTTTGTGTGTGTGTGTGTGCGTGTGTGCTACTTGACCAAAGTTCTTTTTTATGTTTGTTTTTTTGATTGCATTCTCACATGAAATGGAAAGCTAATAAAATTGAGGTTGGTCAAGAGAAGCAAACCAAAGTGGCTGGAAACAGCATAAGAAGAAGAAGAAGACGAAGAGGATTAAGAAACGTTAAATGGAAAATGGGGAAAATCAATTTGGGTTGCATTTGTGGTCTTAAATTGATCACAAATCTGTAAGATTTTATTTTTTCTTGTTTTCTATTTTTTTCACTCACTCACACACACACACACTCCTGCTCTTGTTCACGCTCTCTCTCTCTCTCTCTCTCGCTCGCTCTCTTTGAGCAACATTCGCCAACAAGGCCAAGCTCTTGGCGATCCATATGTTTGCCGCTGTTTAGTCCCTTTCTGGTGCGCTGCCTCTTACTTCTAGGAAAACACATTTCCATTGAATTGGAAAACCTTTTAAAGCTCTTTGCGCTGTAAGCAGCGCCTAAAAGCAGCTTACACTTACACTTACGCTTACCCACAAACAAACACAAAACAAACACACACACACACGCACACACACACACACACACACAGAGGGAAAAACATCTGCTACGCAAAAAAAAATAAAATAAAATGAAAATGAAAAATTTTTGCATAGCCAAAGCAACCGAAAAAAGATGCCCCAGAGAGTAAAAATTTTTTATTTATTTATTTATTTTTTTTTGGATTTTTTTTCTTTTCTTTTTATTTTTTTGCACTTTGCCGAATACTCTTTCAATAAGCCCCAGAGCAAAGCTACCCATTTACACCCATGACCATCTAACCATCTAACCCTCGCTTACTCCGCTTACTCCCCTCCAGAGTCTGTTCCCATTTGTGCTCCACACATAATCGCATAACTTTTCATTGTGCAAGTAATTCGGGTGTGTGTGTGTGTATGAGTGCGAATGTGTGTATGTGTGAGGAAGTGCCGGAAAATGTGAAAACTACTAGAACTAGATTACAAAAATACGTTGATATTTCTGGTGCTTTGATGGGCATATCGGCAAATACAAATGGAATCTTCACATACATATGCATACATATATGTATGTACATATATTGGTGTGCATATACATACACACATATGCACATACATGCATGTGAGCACATAACATAGGCATACATACACATATACATACATAGTTAATTAATTACTATAAAATAGATGCAAAATTGAAAAATTAAGTAAAAATTCATAAAATCAAATAATAAAAAAAAGGATTTATATCATATAATACATCTGTATGTATATACCATATGTATAATATTTATTACTATTACATGAAAAAAAAAACATCAGAAACACAAAATATTTAAATCATATGCAATATTATATACATACATATATGTATATTCCTTATCGTAATCGGAAGAACTAGTGCATCGATGGGAAAATAAAAATAAAAAGAAGAAAATGTTATGATCTTACATAATGGTATTAAATGTTAAAGTTTGATAGATTAAATGTATGCGTATATCTCTAGCTCACACACACACTCACTCACTCACACTCACACATACACACATAGAGAAAAGACATACGAGGACCTTGAAAGAGAGACACCGTCCTGGTCCGTAATAAACGTAGCACTACTGTCAGCGACAGGCAGAGACGTTCATGTTAATATCCTTGATATCCTGGCACTGTGTGTCCTGCGTCCAGGAGCGTTGCTTCCGTTTGAATAAAACGCATTTTTCAAAAGTATTTTATTCCTATGTGTGTGTGTGTGTTTACATGAATAATGTACATATGTATGTATGTATGGTATATCCAAATACAATTTACATATGCATATAAATGTGTTTGTACGCGTGTGTGTGTGTGTGTGTGTGTGTGTGTGTGTGTGTGTGTGTGAGTGTGTGCTGTCTCTGTGGGCGTTTTGGGCAGTTGGTAAACAATCCAACATCGACAAGGCCCTAGGCCACCCCAAGGCTGCTCCCCCATCCCCACCCCCACCTTTCACTTGGGTACTCCTCCATCCCGAACTCAATGCCAATATTGAAACTTTCAACTATACACACATATACAAAGACAAACACACACACACACGTACACACACACACACACACACATACACTTTTCAATTTGTGTTTGGACCACTTTCACTTTTCACATTCTCTCACACGTGCATAAAACATATGGATGTATGTATACACATATACATGTATATGTGTATGTGTATGTATGTATGTATGTACGTATGTACATAAAAGGAACACAATGAAGAAGCAGAGCAACTGAAGCTTCCACCAACCGCCGGCTGGTCTCATGGTCGAGACGATAAAAAAGCTTAGGCTTATGCTTTCGCTCATTTTAAGCTACAACCAACTCCCCCCCCCCCACTCACCCTCTCCCCCTCCAACACCCATGCCCATGCCTAGGTCTGCCTGCACACGCCCATTGCCATCGTCATGCCCCCGTACCGGTAACGCCCATGCAAAGAGCGACGGCCACTAGAACAGCCTGAGGAAAGTCTAGAGCGAAAAGCATGCGTAATTTTCAATGCCCTTTCAAAGGATATTACACTCTCGCCTACCAATACATACACATGTATGTATATGTAGTATATATATATAGGATGTTTGAAAATTCGATCTTTTCTTTAGAAAGTACACACATACATATATGTTCATATAATATACATATTTCTATAATCTTACGATCCTAACAATAAAATTTCAAAAGTATTAACTAAAAAAATGGAAACTTAAATTTGAAAAACTTAACTTTTATTGATTCGGGAATTAAAATCTAGAAATTATATAATATATAATATCCTAGAAAAACTACTCATTAGTTTTTTGTAGCCAATCCATTTTGAAGACTTTGTTAAAAAATAATTATTTTAGCTTTATAAATACATTTTTAATATGTGCATACATACAGACGTACATATATACATACATACATTCATACGTGTATACACATACCTAATGAAAATACCTAATTTGATGAAAATCGAAACCAGAATTAAGTGGATACATTTTGTTGGGGAAATTGTAAACAAATTCATTGCACAATAAAATATTTAGTTTTTTATGGGAATTATTTTTGTATTCATTTGGTTAAGATCGGATGTCCATATATTTTAGAGCATAAATAAGGCAACATTATCTACGGTGTGCTATTTTTAGTTACTTTTTTTTTCTTTCTGTGGGGTGGGGGGTGAAGGCAGGTGGGGTGGGGAGCTGTAAAGTAGCTGTGTGGAGACAGTTGTTTGGGTGTGAGCCAGTAAAGGGGGTAGGCGGTAGCGGTGGCTGGCAGCGGCATAACAAGGCGCACATGTGTCCGTGACGTCCGTCTGCATCCCCCAGTTAAAAGCAAGAGCAAAAACAGAAGGAAAAGCAGGAGCACGAGCACCAGCACAAGCACAAGCAGGAGCAGGAGCAGGAGGAAAAGCAGCCTGCGGCTAAGCTGTCCGGCAATACGAAATACGTTTTGATTTTGCATGGACTTCACCCAAATTTATATGCTATTTGATATGTAACGCACGTGTGTATGTGTATGCGTATGTGCATGTGTATGTGTATGTGAATAGGCAAATGTATGTACATCCACACATACCGTTGTATATGTGCATGCAGCTGATTTGATTTAAAATTAAATACACATACTTGTGTATACAATTGTACAAGCATTTACATACATACATACATATATACATACATACATACATACATACATACATACATATGAATACATACATTCTTTTTTATAGAAAACTTTATAAGGAACAGCAAATTGATTAGATAATAATGCTAAAGCTAAATGTATATGTATATGTATTGTACATGCATTACATATACACACTCGCATCATTTGATTACATACAGATCGTTATGTACATATATAATAAATAAATACATACATACTGTATTAAATTATGAAAATACTTGACACCTTTTTGTTTTGTCTACGCCTTAAAAATGTTGTCATTTTTTGCTTTATTTGGCAATAAACTCCAGCAAAAACTGTGTTTCGAATTTCGCGCCCAGTTGACCAAGCAGCGTTGCCATTTTTAGAAACTAGTGTTGCATGGTGGTACCACTACCGTACATGTGTTGAATGGTTAGTGGTGGTACTCCATGTTTCGATTATTGTCGAGAAATATTGTTCAGTTTTTGAAATTTGCACAATAATACTATATAATATATAACATCGCATTACATTTTTATTAAATAATTTTAATCAAATCATTTAATTATAAATAGTATTTGCTGCCTTACAAATGGAACTTGTGTTGCGTATTATTTCATATTACTCGAATCGAAATATGATCACTATACAATTCAGCAATATGTTGCAATATATTTTAATAAAATTGTCGCTTAAAAAATTAAAACTTAATTCACAAAAGTAAATTGTATTTATTCATAAAGATGATGCCGTTTGGCTAAAATGCGAAAAGTAGTTGGCAACGCCATATTCAAACCGAAATATTCATTTGAAATATTGATAAATATAAATATCGATAAAATTTAATTGTTGTTTTTTGGGCCTTTTTGGGCTTTTTTTTAGAAAATTTATTGTTTTTTACTGTTTTTTTTTTTAATTTTACTTATAATTTAATTAAAATTTTACAGGCAATTATTTTGGGAACAGTTTTGAATAACGGAAAAGGCGAAAAAAGAGAAGAAGAAGAAATGTTGAGCAACAATGCTGAGAGCTGTTGTCAAGCTGCTCCTCTCTCACGTTGTTTTTTCAAACAGTTTCAAACACTGGCGCCAGCAAAAACAACTTTCGAATAGACGCGCAAAGGGTGAAGCAGCGCCGCCTTGTAAAAACAAAAAAGGTTGAACAATTTTTTTTAGTTTGCTGGTGGAAATCGAGTGCGTTTTATAAAAAGAAAATGAGTACACTTAAAAATCACAGTGGCGGCAGCAACAGCAACAGCTGCAACACCAACAACAACAACAGCAATCCGAATGGCGGGGCAACGTTGCAACAGGACGCGGCGCTTGCGCAGGCAGTTGGCTATATGCGTGAATTTAGCAGCCAAACGACGTCATATCATTTGCTCAAAACTGAGGAATCCCTCATTCATTTGCAGCGCACAATTACACTGCTGGGCACTAAGGTGCCGTCACATTGTTTTGCACCCGTTGCCGGTGGTCTGGAGCTGGCCAAGTTCTTTGTGGATTTGCATGCGCTGATGAGCGCACTCGATGGCGATGGCGATAGCGATGCACTGTGGGCGTGTGTCACTCTGCTGCAGCATTGCTGCCGCAATCTGGAGGCACGAGCGGCTATTGTACAAAAATATTGCTTTGTTCCATTGTTGAGCTATCAGCTAAAGCGTACAACACGGCCGGAACGTGTGCATCGCTTGTTGCTGCTGTTGCAGGATTTGACCTATGGCATATGCATCAGCTGGGAGGAGCCGTATCTTGTGGTACTGCTAGAGCAACTGGTCGAGCTGGTGCACAGCGTCGATGAGTCAGCCGATATGGACAATTCACAGGCCCAGCTGGCGCTATCCATATTGGTTAATTTGTGCTATAAAAATTTTGTGGTTCTATTCCTGTTTTTGCGCAGCGTAAACATCTCGAGCTTTAGCAGACGCATACAAAACTATGGGCTGCTGGCCAACAAAATGCTCATTATCCTGTCCGAGGATGTGCACACGTTCGAGCAACACGAGCTGCATACATTTTTGCGCGCCGCATTTGCAGGCATGGAGGATTGCCTCAAGCAATGGCATGTGCCGCAGCTGCGCCATATTGTGGATTTTCTTTTAGATGCCCGATGTCATGCGGGACTGCAACGAGCCATGCTCAACCATGGTCACTTCTGTGAGGATATCGAGCGGTTGCTGTGTGTAAGTATCGTTTGTATATGCTCCCAAAAATTTTGGAATATATTTTGTTGATTTTGTGCATTTGCAGCAAATCGACGCACGCAGCCAAATGGACGATTCCAATGAGGATGCACGCAAGCATCAGCAATTCTGTATGGAGCTCATCTTTCGCCTCATTAGCTATGTGCTGGAGCTGTCAAATGACAGCGATATCATTAGCCTAGATGCTATCACGCCGCGCCTATATGAGCTGCTCTGCAGTTGGCTGGAGTCCGACATATGCGGCGTGGCGGCCATTGAGTTGCTCTCAACATTGCTGCAACTGGGCAGACGTGCTACCATCTCGCAGCTGATTGCTCGCGAACCGGCGCATGTTATCAAATTGGTGAACATAGCTGAGCGCAACGATACCAAGCCAGCGTATGTGACAGCAATTCTGCGCCTGCTGCTCACGCTATTGCGTGATTCCAAGACAGAGAAGCTGGTATTATCCAAAATCTCGGAATCGTATTTCGATAAGATCTTGAATGCGCCCCTTGCGCTGTTGCCCCAAATGCTTACCACCCAGACACTAGCCCAGACGGAGGTGGAGAAGGCCATCTATTGCCTGTTGCTGTTGATTAACTTTGCGGGCATTTCGAAGAAGGCCTACCTGGACAAGTGCTGTGCCCTCTTGGAGCTGCCTCAGCTGCAGTACGCCTTAGCACGCGGCATTCTCAGTGGCAACGAGCAACTGGTAGCCGCCGCATTGCAAATAGCGCAATTTGAGCATTTCCCCAAGGCGGCTGTTGCCCAGGTAAATATAATTTTGATCTTGATTAATCTGGACTTTTGACTTTAAACCGGTTTAATGGAATTTATCGGATCCATTCCTCTCTTGCAGTATGTATCTAGCATCAGCAACAGTAGCAACAGCAGCGGAAATGCTATGCCAGCGCCTAGCAACGAGCAGACGGAGCAGTGGCGTAATCTCAGCTCCATCTTGAAAAGCCATCGGACCTTTATTGACAAGGAGCTGGCGCAGCGTGTGACTGCATTAATTGAAAGCATTGGCCAAACATTACAACGCAACGAACTGCACTCGGCGCCCGTATCCCAGGTGATCGAACTGTATAGCCATCGCATCGATAGCCTCAACTGTGCCGTCCACAACATGCAACAGCGCTTGGAGCAGGCCAGCGCACAGCTGAGCAACAGCACACAGTTGACCAATGTGCAGAATGCCGAGCTGGAGAGATTTCAGTCGAAAAACTTCGAGCTGCTCATCAGCCAAGAGCGGTGAGTAGACAATACACAAGGACATGCATATATCCACTCATATCTGTACATTTTTTATTTTTATTTTTTGTTAAATAAATATAGATTACAAACTAAATGCAAGGATCTCAAAGCACAGACGTGCCGGCTGAAGACAAACCTAACCGATCTGCTGAAGCAATATGCCCAAACCTCAGAGCAGTTACAGGATCATGAGCGACGTCTCACTGTGAAGCAAGCGGAGATAGCGGACCTGCAAAAGAACTGCGATGAATTGCGCACGAAGCTCAATGCCAAGACCGAGGAGCTGAGCAAACTGGAAGCACTCAGCAAGGATAATGTGAGCAACAGCATATTGAAAACCGTTTCATTAATTATTGTTAAATATTATTTGTTTTGAATGTAGTGCACACGCATCGAGAAACTGAAAAAGTCGGTTGTTGCTTATGAACAGGATATTAAGGAGAAGCTGCGCACTATAGACGAGCGCACAGGGGAGTTGGCTAAGACGCATAAGGCACTCGAAGAGCAACGTGAGGCACGCAAAAAATCGGAGGATTTGGTTAGCGTTTTAGAAACGCAACTGCAGGAAAAGAAGGAGCAAATCGAGACTCTTGAAATGGAACAAAAAGAAACCGAAGATCTCCGCAAGACGATCATGAGCCTTATGGAAAGCAAAAAGCCTAAACGGAAGGTTTAAATTAGTTGTTAATTACACACACACACACACATTCAATTATATAAAGTAGTTTTTATTTTTTTTATTATTATTATTATTAGTTCATGTTTATAATTTAATTTGTGTTTTATTTTTATTGTACAATAACATTAAAAGCTTAAAATTTGATTCGTAATTTTCGTACTTACAAGTTCTTCCAACAAAATGTCCCATTTTACAAATTATTTTATAATTAAATTGATTGCTATAAATTTATAAACTCAAAATCAATCAATTCCACGACAAATACGAATAAATAAATTTAAATCGAAATTTCTACATAATCATCTATAAAATAGTTTTAGTTTTTACAAATTTAGAAGTGTTTGCTAAATATTTTTAATGTTTTTATATTAAGTATTTCATTTTAAAGGTTACAATTAATTTTAAAGTTATTTATAAAACAAAAACAAAAAAAAAGCCACAATTGTTTTGATTGTGAAAGTAATGAAATATAAATTTATAAATTTTATTTTTACCAATTTGTTTTAAGTCCTTATTTTAGTGTTACATTAAAAACAAAAAAACATAAAATAAATAAAACCAATTCTTAATTTTTTTTTTTTTTGTAAACAAGTCTATTAATTTAAAATAAAATAATCCAGCTGATAACCTACCTAATAAATCTCATTCATATCCAAAATAACAACAGACAAATAAAACGCAGTCAATATACATTGATACATACGCATACATAAGTGTATGTATGTATGTATGCATAAATAATGCAATAATGCAGTCACAAAGCAGTTTATTGTTGTGCAATTTAAAGAATAAAACTTAAAAAAAAAAGAAAGACAACATCCATTACAAATTCCAATTGAACCGAGAAACGCAGAGTACAAAAATAATAATGAAATTATAATAAAGCACATTTTATATGTATTATTTACAAAATATTAGGCATAAATGTATGTAATTTGTCTAAATCTTTGCTATTTATTATATGGTACAATAATATTTTATTGTTTATTTTCGGTTCTTAAATAACTAACACCACAAATTACTTCGATCTAATTTATTTTAATGGGCCTAAGAGCTAAATAACAAAAATCTTGTGTCGAGAAATAAATGATTACAAAAGGCGGGGCGGGGCGAGGGCGGTGCAGGGCGTGTGTAAAAAAAAAATGTTAGAACTGGAGAGAACAAATTAATCAATTATTAATATTAAATATGTATATACATATATACTATATAGTCAACAGATAAAACAAAAAAGATGTTGATAATAGAAGAAACTGTAGTAGATCGAAATTGGAATGGCTACTGGTAATATTACCATGTATGTATGTATATATAACATCATAAATTGACTACATGAACATATATGTATGTACGTATATATGTGTGTGTGTATGCTTGTATGTTCATATGTATGTATGTACAGCGCTGAGTAGGAATTCAGTTAAGGATGCGATATAGTCGATTGCAGAATTGCAAATTTGTAGTTTGCACATTGCAACAGTTGCCAGCACCAACAAATTGACAACGAATAATAATAATATAATTACAATAATTAAAAGCTATTACAATATACATATATAAATATATATGCACATATAGATATATATACACATGTAGATATATATATATATAAATCTTCTCGTTCGTTTTTAACAAAGGCCTTCAAAACATATATTGATGAGTGTTAGTTGTATGTTGTATGTTGTATGTTGTATGTATGTGTATGTTTTTTTTTGTTATTTTTGTTTTTGTGTTTCTTGTTGTTGTTTTGCTTTGTTCTGTTCTCTTTCTGACTGATTGCCTGATTTACACATATATATTTCTATTAAATGTGATTCTTGTTTTTTCCTTATGAGCCAAAGTGTTCCTTCTCCTGATCGATGCTAGCGAACTCATAACTGCCACGTCCATCGAATTGCAAATAGAAATCGTGATGGACCCAAAGCGATTTCCGATGCGACACGGTGAAGAGGGTTATGCCAACAGAGCGGCAATAGCTATACATTTTGCCCTCAACGTCAACGGAGACGGCACTTGTGCACTCATCGAGTATGGCGAATTGTGGCTTATGGTAAAATAGACGGGCCATTGCGATCCGCTGCTTTTCACCGCCGGACAGCACATCAATCCAATCCTCGATAGCATCGAGTCCATTCTCGCGTTGTTCCAGATACGTTAATTGCACGATATCCAAAAAGTGCAAGAGATCTTCATCCGATTTACCTAGACTTCGCATATCGTCACGTGTATGGGGATATATAATCTGTGTATGTGTGTGTGAAAGAGAGAAAGAGAGAGTGAGTGAGTGAGTGAGAGAGTCAGTGATCTCTGATGCATGCTCCAATTATTATTTACCTGATCGCGTAAGCTGCCTAGGGTCATGTATGGTCGCTGGGGTATATAGAATAGTTTGCCACGTGATGGCTTGGTCACTTTGCCGCCCCATGTGGGCCATAGCTCGCCCAGTATGCGAAACAGGGAAGATTTGCCACAACCGTTGGGGCCACAGACGAGGACATTGGTGCCCGATCTGAAAGCATTGCAGGATTATAGCATTACATATTTGCATTTCCGCCCTTAACAGAAAACTTACTTGACTTCGAAGGTTAGCTCCTTGAGCAGAACATCGCCATTGGGTGTCACCAGTGGCACCTGTTCGAAGCGTATTATGTTATCCTCGAAGCACATGATGCCCTTGTTGGGTGCAAAAGTGTTGGCGGATGATGCAACGTCACCATTGTGCGCTATGCTATTGCCATTGACCATGGTGCGCTCATACGTGCCCTTATTGAGATCGCCGAGCACCTTGATGAGCTCCGTCATGCGCGCCGTGAAGCCGGCCAGTCGTGACATTTCGCGACCAGCCAACACCAAACGGCCAATTGCCTCAGCCAACTTAACCAACATCCGTCCATATGTATAATAGGCCTGCAGACGTGCACCGCTCTGTTCGCCGGACAGCAATGGATGATTGTCGGTGAAGAAGGGTATGGAGACGGCATAGAAGCCAACAATTGAGGCAAAATCTAAAAATATATATTGTATATTGTATATGGTATATGGTATATGGTACAATATATAGATTAGGGTTAAGCAAGGGGAGGTGGTTTGCCCTTCATCAATTACTCACATTTGCCAATTATATTATCAATGATGCCCATGCTGACACGGAACTCGAGAAATTTGCGAAGATGCGAACGCAATTTGGAATAGCTGGCCAACAGGGTGAGCTTCTCGCGCACATTGCCCTGATAGAAGGCGACTTCCTCCGAGTTGGTGATCAGCCTGCTGTTCACATAACGGAATTCACCTTCCAGCTTCTGCTCCTCGACCGTTAAACGTCCAGTCGGACGTCGCAGTCGCGTTAGAAAGATGCCAGCGAATAGCAAGTAGAGCATCAATATGGACGGCGTCTTGCCGCCCAGATTAACCGTTAGCCTATAGACATATATGAATATATCGAGAACCGGTTTGCTAATGTTCGAGTACAGATCCGTTGCGCTCTCACAGAACTTGTCAATATCTGTGGTCAGTAGCTGATCGGCGTTTGCTATCCGATTATCCAGATTTGACATTTTGTAGTACGTATAACCACTGTAATAAATAATAGAATTGATTTATTTATTTTCTCTCCTCTCTCCTCTCTCTCTCTGAGAAAGGGACATAATCGGAAACTCACTTGAGGTACTGACTGTACAAATGATGGGTGAGATTTGTACGAAAACGTAGCTTCAGCTCGCCCAGACTCCACTTGAGGACATTGGTGACCACAGAGATCTAATGCCGGTGTAATGGAGAAACATAAATATTAATGTTATTATTAATTTTATTATTTTAAAATATGTTAATGTATGTATCATATATGTAGATATAAAAAGAGAATTTCACTTACCGCTGGCAGAGCAGCTAGATATTTAAGCAGCGCCGTCTTGAACTTCTCCCGGTTCATATGTATAATGGTGCTCTCCACAACGGTTGCATTCTGTATCATCCAAATGTCGCTCACGGAGCGACCAATCAGCGTGGCGGCAATCAGCAGGAGCAGACCCGACTCCACGCTCCAGAAACGTGGTATAAGTATGGCTAGCAAACAAATCAAAATTTCAATTAAATCAAATCATAATAAAATTGTTATTAATATTATTATTATTATTATTATTATTATTATTATTATTATTATTATTATTAATATTATTATTAATATTATTTATTATTGGGAAATAACTTACGAAGCAGCTGTCGCAGCTGTTTAAAGAATACTGAGTTAACATGCGCCTTGTTCGCCTTTTTGTCCTTTTTCTCGGAGATGGTGTACTGAATTTTGTCCTCAAAGGCGGATTGTCTATAAAGAGATCATCATCCGATTCATCCGATTAGAACACAATACAATTTATACTTATACTATGTATGTATGTATGTATGTACATAATATGTACATAATACTACATATTAGTCATAATAAAAAATTATTTAGGTTATCAAAGATCGAAAATAAATATAAAGCGACTGATTGTTAATAAACTATATACCCAAATTGCCTGATCTAGCTGTTTTAATCTTTAGATCGGCGCGACTGTTGTTTCTATATACATACTCAGTCTGAGTATATGGTATATTGTACTTTATAGGGTCGAAAAGATCATCAAATGCCGTTGATTGCATTTTTTTTTTTTTTTGTTACAACAAATCAAATAATTTCCTTTTTTTATTGAGAAAATTATGAATGCAAGTTCTGTTGATTAATCTATGAGATATTCGATGACGGGTATTCGAATATTCGAATTTTCCATTGGTCATCATTCATTCCATTCATCATCCTTCTATGATCATGCCAATACCACGTACTATATGTAACAAAATCGAAATATTTCAATGACATCGGCAACACATCCTGACGGGCTGCTTAATTATCGAGACAATCGATAACAACTTCTTTGTCTCAAATCAAATTAAACTCGATTATATTCTAAATTATATTTAATTAAAAATATATCAATCCTATTGCAGAGTTAAAAATAGCCGACTTTGGCTTAGCTTCTATTTGAAAGGATAATGATACGATCAACATTATATATAGTATAACCGGAAATAGGAATATGCAGGGGCTATAACAATAGAATCAATTTATAAGTATCAGACACAAAATAGGTTTCAAAATAATTTCTATTTGCGAAATATGAAATCAAAAACTTTTTCAAAATTAATAAAATGCAATAAGGTACAATCATAAACATATGTATGTTATATATATGCATATATGTGTAGTATATGCATGTATATGCATAAATTAAATAGCTTAAAACATTCAAGATAAATTAAGATAATTTTGAAAAATAATACTCAGAAAATTTGTATAATTAATAGAAAACTTGTTGAACTACAATATAATTTCGAAAATGTTTTTAAAAATTGGTTCACAGACATTTGCCAAGTGCCGATGCATACATATGTATGTAGATGATATGATATGTATGCGTATATAGGACTGTTGTGATGTATGTTGTCCACACATACACATACACATATATATATACATATGTATATGTATGTAAGTATGTAAGTAGGGGCAATGCTAATAGGGTTAGGTTAATTAAGGAAAAGTAGTGTGAAATGTGAGTTTAAAGTTTACATCGGTTCAAAAATCACAAAATGCATATACATACATGCATATACATATGTATGTACATATGTACTTACTTATTGGCACGGGAACTATTGCATGCGCTTTTTGATTATATTTTTAGTATGTATATACATTAATATGTATATATGTTACATGCCTTAATTATTTGAAGTGTATTTAACTTTGCACCCAATCTTAATTATCATATTTATATTTTGTAAAATTCTCAATTTATTTTCTATTTAACGAACGATTTCGATACTTTAGCATTTTATAAGAATCGCTCGATGAACTTTGCAATTTAATTACAAAAGTGCAAAAGAATCGGAAGCAGAAAATACAAATTTAAATTTCAATTAAATGAAAGTCTTAAGCATTACATTAATTGAAGAGTATTTTGTAATCGAATTGAATTGTCTGTGAATAAATTTTTGATTTATTTGCTGTAAGTATGTACATACATAGACATATACATATACATATACATATACATACATATGTAATTATCGTAAAAACACGAATATTATTGCAAGCTTTAAAACAATAATTATAGGTAAATGTAATTAGGCAATAATGGTATTTAGCAATAGTTACGAGTTAAACAAATCGCCATAATATGATCGCGTATGTGTATGTATGTATGCACGTATGTACTGTTACAATTGTATGTATGTTGGTTAAATGCGTATGTATGTATGGCTGCATTGTGGGTGGTATCCAGTCAAGACGAGGTGCTAATAAAGTGCCTTGTGCGGCTTGTGGCTTAACAGTTTTGACCAGCTTCATAAAAGTTAATGACTAGCAATGACTTGCATAAATTATCATTTGTTTCTAAATTTACTAGTATTATGATTTCTAATATTTTATTATTATTATTATTTTTTCTATTGTGATTGAACTTGTACAACTCTTTGCAGACATTTCATATGCCCTTTATTGAGGGTGATTAAGTGCAATGTTCCAACTAGATAAACATGCACATGCATAGCACACATACATACATACATACACATATACATACATACATACATATACATATATACACTGATTATCGATGCAACTTTGAACAATAATATGAATGGCATCATAAAATATTAAACTAACACCCCATAATAAATATAATATGATATTGTAGATATCACATACAAATACACAATATACAGTATGTATATATGTAGGTATATACTAAGTACATATGTACACCAAAAGGCACAACAATTATTACATACACGCGTAAATTGCTTTTATTCTAATTGCTAATAATGTGCACATGAAAGATTTTCATTAATTAAAAGACAATTACATACATACATACATTCATACATACATACAGTATGTATGTATGCAGATATTTCAAATGTGCATACATACATACATACATACATGCATATGTTATAACATAATCTGAAGAATCAAGAGTATTGCATATTCGACTAATACATTATTTGATTTTCTTTTTTTGCACATTCGTTTTTTTTTTCTATTATTTTGCTTTCTTTTGTGCTTTTGCTAATTTCATTTTCATTTTTTTTTTTTGTATTTGTATTTGTATTTTGGTCGCAAAGCTTAAGCTTTTTTCCAATTGGAAAGCTTTTGTTGTTGTTGTTGCTGCCTTTTCGTATTTCTATCAATTCCAAGGCATTTACACACTCATACACATACATACCCACATGTAAATAAATACGCACACACACACACACACACACAAGCATACAAATTTATCACATTGTGCCCATATTAATATCCATTTGTTAACCATGCCTATGTGTGTGAGCGTGTGTGTGTGAGAGAGAGAGAGAGAATGTATGTACATGCAACACGTGTTCGAGTTCATGGGGGTCGGGTAAGTAGCAGTTTTTATGTGTGTTTTTTTAGAGGTTTTGATCGATAAGTGATAAAAGATCGATTACGTTCAGGGCAAGAAATAAATCAATATTTTTATTGGAATCTTCATGTTTTGCTTTTCCTCACCTTGTGGAAAAAATAATGAAAATTCAATTCAATTCAATTCAATTTAAGCTAAATGTAACAAACGAAAGAGGGTATAAAGTGCAATTGGTAAAGACGATAATAATTCTGATACAGGGTATCATTATGCAATTACAGCGTTCATTTACATATACATTTGTATGTATGTATTTTAATATTATAATTAAACAAAAATAAATGAAAAATACCAACCATTTAAATACAAAATATTATGGGCGCGTCATACAAAAATGATTTTTTTTTTAAATATTTTAAATGGAAATACTTTATTGCATTATCAGATTTTGCGATTTTATGCTTTTGATTTCTTCTTTTATTGTTTTTTTTTTTTTTTTTTTTTGTTGATTTGTTTTGTTTTTATTTTTTCGCATTTAGTATTCCGGCATGACTGTGGCATTTTATTTTATTGTATTTAGTTTTTCTTGGACCCGATGCCCCATGGCTTTTACCTCGAACTGTTCTCGAATAATCAAATGGCGATTGTTCTCAATTCATGCTAAAACTTTGCTTTCATTAATTAATTTGTATATCAATTGCTAACGAAAATTAATTAATTGGAATTAATTATTAGATCGTTAATTATATATGGTATGTACATGCATACATACAAATAATTGGGATAGATATGTAGAATGAAAACGTACCGATTGGGACAATAAAAGATGGTATCATATTTTTGATAAAATCTAAATCTAAATCTTATTTTTGGTTTCTTGAGTTAAGTGCATAAAGCCGACTTATAAGTTTATAAGTAATGCTTATTAGAATTGTTGCTTGTCATGATTAATCAACATTAACATCAGCTTATTTAATTCAGTAAATAAATTGTTGTTCGGCTAATAACATAGCTCATGCACTCTTTCTTATCTAATCTTGATGAGATTTGCTAAAAACTAAACTGATGTGTTAAATGTTCCATAAATAACATCAAAAGAAAACTAAATTTTTTTTATTCTTCTTTTGTTAATAGGAGCAGACTTTGGATTATACGATAATATGAGTAAAAAACATAATAATATATTCAATTTATAAATACCAAACATACATCAATGTGTGAATAACTACAATAAATCGAATTCGTTTTCATCAAGAATATTTAAATCAAGTATTTTATATAAATTATTTATTATTATTTTTCTTTAACGCATATTTAATTTTTTGTTTTATAAATGTTAATGCATTGGTATTTTTTTTTTTTTTTGTAAATATATTTAATTACTTTAGTTAATTATTTCGAGTGTTTACTGTCAGGGTCTACAATCAGAGCGATGTTCGTGTTTTATTTCTATGAACTTTACGTGTCTTTTTTGTTTTCTTCTTTCTTCTTTTTGTGTTTGTGTTTTGCTTTATTTCTTTGGAGTTTGGCCTGTGTTTTGGGCCCAGCAAACGCGTTGATTAACGCTAAAGAGAGGCCAATAGGAAAAATAGGTGAATTCTTGTTTGTATATTTGTACATGTATGTGCGCTATGTACATACGTATGTATGTATGTACATACATATGTGATCGATACTTGACAGTGTTTAATTGTGGTCATTTCGTTGTTAGGCAAACAAATATTGGCACACATATATACACGTATGTACATATATACATACATATATACATACATATGCCTGTATGCGCACATAGATACAGATATTGTTGTATGTGTACACAAAATATGCAAAACATAAAGATACAAATCTAAGCAAACAAAATAGATTCCTCTATGAATATTTCGATGGGAGTTGTCATTACACCATGCATATGCAAGCGTAAGTTTATACATATACATATACATATATTGTATGTATGTACATACGTCAGTATTTTATTATCAGATTTGATATATACGTTATCTTATTCGTCTTCTTCTAGTTTGTAAACACTTATTATTGATGCGTCATATTCGTTGGGTGCGAAAATACATCGAAATATTCAAACATTGATTCACAGTGTATATACACTCATACGCATATATATGTACGTGTACTTAAATATATATGTATATAATTGTATTACCCTCACAATGGTAACTATAATTTTGTCACGAACTGTACACAAATACAAGTACTTACATACATATGTGTATCGCATATGAGAAAGTATCTTTGACCTTTTCAAAAAAAAATTTATACACAGAAGCGTCGATTTGAATTAATATAAAAATGTCTGTCCGTCTGTCCGATTTTCGGTTTTAGAGCAAACTCGTCTTTGTATGTACGTATGTGTATTATAGAAAAAAAGCGATTATTGTATGGAAGGGTATCCGAAACTTGAAAGGATCAGCTGTCTTTAATTCCACAATCTTGAATCAGCATATATGAAGGCTTTTCTGATATTTTAAAGTTGATAAATAAATTGTGAATAACAAAATATCAAATAACATTAAAAAAAAAGCAATAGAGTCAAAATGGGTTCGTTCAAAAATATATCCTAAATATAAATAGATAACAATAATAGGAAATGGGTAATTTGAATTTAAGTTATGATAGTTTTGAAAATCGTTTCATTCTTTTTTGAAATGAACTTATGATTATTGTTTCCTGTGAATTTGGCGCCTTTCTTTTAAATGTAATTTTATAAAAGACTTAATTTTTGTTTATACTGGCCAATTGTATAAAAACCGTTGATTGTTTTAGGCAAACAGTGAGCACTAAAATGCGTACACTATGTACATACACATACAGATGTATGTATATACGGAAATTTGTTGCCAAAAGTAAACAAGAAATAAAAATTCATTTTGGCAAATTTGTGTGAATTCCATTGGCGAAATAAACAGAGACAACAACAACAAAAACAAAAACAACAACAACAAACAGTTGAAGCATACTCATGAAAATTAAAAAAGCAAATAACAACAAAGCCAAACGAAAATAATAGTGAATATTTTAATTATCTATGTATTTATATACATACGAGTATGTATGTACAAATACAAGTAACGATGAACATAACTTTAATAGTTAATGATCCATTTATCATATACAAAACACTTGATTCTGGCAAAGCTAACACTTTAGAAACAAATAAAATTCAAAATTCAGAAAAACAATTGCAAATATTTCGTTTTTTTTTTTTAATTTCTGAAAAGTAGTTTTAAATAATTTTCTATTTTATTGTTAAGAAATTCCAATAACATTATAAAGGCTTAAACATTAAAAGAAATGTTTCATTCATGAATTTGCATTCATACGTATATATGTATGCACATGTATGTATGTACATAAGTATGCACATGTATGTATGTATGTATCTGGACCATAAAAGAAGCTAACAATTGCTCATATGTTTTAACGATTTAACTGCATTGTAATGTTTATTACAACATTTTCCAATACATATGTATGTAGTACATGTGTTTTATTTACATACATTTCTATGTATGTATTCACACAGTGAATAAGAAAATTGTATGTACACGTACACATGCAGACATTTGGCTGAAGTTAACGAAATTAATAAAAATTAGAGTAAAAAGAAAAAAAATAATAATATGATTTAAAAAATAAATAAATAAAATGATAAAAAAGATCTGTAAATATTCTTTATTGACGATATTAATTAATTATTATATGTATTAAAAACAAAATCACTAAATGAAAATTTAATTATGTACAATACATAAATTATTAATAAAAAAAATTACGATAAATATAATGTAATGTAATATATTATATATTTGACTTTCATTATTTATAATAATATTGTTAGGGTTAAGCATATCGGAACTATTTTTTATTGATTTAAAAATTAAAATCATTATACATATGCATGTACGTAAACTTTTCCTACATACTGTTGCTTAATTATGACACACACTTGCCGGCAAGTGCTTTTGCCGCTGCCTTCTGCCTCTTTTTCTCCATCTTCGTTTTCATTTTCGTCAAAAGTGCAAATTGTTGTTAAATACGTAAAAAACAACAACAGCAACAACAACAAAAACAAAAACACAAGCTCGACTTCGAGATACTCATTAAGCACATAGGTTTACAAACGTAAACGTATGTATACCCTATATATTGTACATACATACATATAATCATACATTTATACATACATACAAATATGCATACATACATATATACATACATATATTGAATCAATTTAAATTTAAGTCGTTTATGATAAGTTAAATTAAAGTTTTAAGGGTTATCATTTTTTTTTAAAACTATTTAAATTTTTTCTTGCTTTTAATTTGTGGATAATAAATAAATTAATTAAATATACTCAAATACAAGTATCATTTAAGTTTATTGTAAATTTAATTGCTTAGGTTATAGTTCATGGTATGATACCCTATTCATTAATATTCAACGACTATAGGGTGTAAATGTATGTATACAAATGGAAACAACGCTGCGCCGGCATACGTGCTTACATATGTATTTAGGTAGGTATGTATAAATATATATATATGTATATATGTATGTATGTCCGTGTGTATGTATGTATGTATGTATGTATGTATGTGTGAAAGTTACATGCATGAAAATGTATGCATACGCATGAATTGCACTTTAGTTGCTACCGTGTGTCAAAGTTGTTGCACTTTTGCACATCGATTATCATAAATATACATTTACCATAAGCACCGTTCGTTTCTTCCACCTGCCACAAAAACAAAAACAAAAAAAAAACCAAAACAAAAGCAAAAAATAAACCAAAGATTCGCAAATGAAATGCAATGAATGCGCGCACGTGCGACAAGTGTTAAGACTGTGGAAGAGGAGAGTGAAGTGAAGGGAAGGCCAAAAGGTTCTCCTAATTAAAATAGTAAATTAAAGTACATATACATACATATATAATTAAAGTCTTGTAAGTACAGTTAATTAAATTTGGCAAGTTAAATACGTTTTAAGCCAATAATTTTAATTTTTTATAAACTTACTTTAATAAAATATTTATAAAAAGTTGAAAACTAATTTTTAAAAAATGGTTAAAGAATTTTAAAAATTGAAAAACTAAAGGCGTATTAATTAATAACAAAAATAATAAACAACTCTATAAGCAGATGGATAAATACATATACATACATATGTTATTTATCCAATGGTATACTTATCTATGTATGTATTGTACATACATGTTTTGAGGTATGTTAATAACAAAAATCATTTTGATAAGAGTACAATTAAATTAACCAATACAAACAAATAATTCTGCATATTTACATGTGCATCAGATATCCATCATACATACATTCTTAACACACATACATACATACATTAGAGATCAATTAATCTAATTGTAGTCGTCATGCAAGGGAAAGTATTTAATTTTTAATTTTAATTAATTAGAGCAAAAGCTTGTCAAAATACGTACACATGCACATACAATGTAAGTACCGTATGTAGGCGAATAATCCCATTTCGATTGGTATGTATGTATATATGGTACATATTTATGATAAGATAGAACTACAGTGCACGTTCGATAGAATGAGGAAGTGTTGAGTTAATTTAATCGAAACGCTTAGACTTTGAAATAATACGAAAATTAATTACAAATTGTACTGTTTTTTTTTTTATTTGGAAAGTCAATTAGAGAAAAATCGTGTTTACTGCAGGAAATCATTCACTATTTAGAGAGTGGCCTGTATTTAAATTTCTTGCGGAGAATGAGCCCATTAGAGAATTTTTAGAGAATACACAATATTTTAGTATGAGAAAACATCTAATATCGAATACTCGTCGAGAGCGCATAGCAACAAATGGCAAGTAAATTGAATGACTAGCACTGTAATTAAATGGGTCACCCTTGATTTTGAGACAGAGACAGAGACGGAGATAGAGATAGAGACAGAAACAGGCAGACCGAAAGAAAGAGAGATGGAGAGCCAGAGATATTAAGAAATGCAAGTGAGATAAATAATAAAAATGATGAAAGGCAGCCAAAGGCAGACCTTGGTCAGCTGATCAAGCGAACCAATTGGCATAGTTATCGCTGGTGGCTATCATTATCGTTGGCTCCGTTGTCCTTGGTATATAAAAATGGGGCAATAAAACAAGTTTTTTTTCTCTTTCTCGTTTTATGTTAACGTTAAGCACATCATCCACAATGCACAACGCAGCGTACGATCTGTTTTATACACACACACACCCATACAGATAGCGTACATGCACACAGCTGAGTGTCAGCTGCGACGCAACGCACTCACACACGCAAACATACACAGAAATGAAGAAAAAAATTCAATGTCAAAGTTTTCAGAGTTTAACCGAGACCTTACCCAATGTTTTGTTTCTCCGCGTGTTAAAATTTTTATATTTCTTATAACAATTGTAGTGTCTTATTGCTGGGTGAACTCACCTCCTTTTTTGGGTTATCTTGCCATGTGCGATTATCCAGAGTGCAGCCGTCATGCCCGCCACACCGACTATGGCGCTTTGGTTTTGTGCCAATTTACTCAGAGTTGGAGCCATTATTATTTTTTCTTTTCTTTGCTTTCCGTTTCTTTTCTCTTCTCGCTTTTACTCACACCCACACACACACCACTACTCACACGCACGTGTGCACCAACAAGACCAAACCAAAAAATAATTTTTAAAAAATATATAAAAATAATAATAATATGTGACAGGTGCTTATTATTATTTTTTGTTTGTTTTCTCAAATAAAAACGTTGCAGCCCTGTGCGTTTAGTTCCTGGAAACGTAGCAGCCCTGTCACCGCACCTTTCACACTTGCTTAAAATAGTTAGTTGCTCTGCTTAACTGAGTGTGTATGAATGCGTTCGAGTGTGTGTTTCGTGTATCGGAAATGTAAACTTTTGCAGCTTTTTGTCGTAGCGTAGCACTATTATTTATATAGTGCAGCTTCTTTTTCCAACAATTTACACTTTGTTGTTATATGAAATTCGCACGATGTGGCTATATAAAGGAGCCACTGTACAAATTGCTCAAGTAAACTCTAATTAATTTCTCTCAAGTGCCAATGCTATTGACGAACAACTAAACAACATTTACGAATTTAATAAATTTTTGACTTGAAAAAACTGCGTTTCATGAACAATTCAACCCGCGTTCAAAAACACACACGTCCGTACTGCGGCAAAGCAACAACAAACTTGACTGTCAGGGATGTGCATTGATCACCTATTGCTGAGCGATATATGCGTAATGCAAAGTTATCGATAACATATCGGTTATATGTTGCCCTGCCATAGTTCACTCAATTTGCAATCGTCACACAAGTTGGCAGCCCCAACAGCTGTTGGTTTATTGCAAATTCAAAATAAATTGGTGCACACTGGCGCTATAATTTTGTATTTGTTTTTGTTCTTGTTGCTCTTTGCGCGTCATACGCACACACACACACACACACACACACACTTGTAAAGTTTTTGATTTGTACGCATGTATGTGTTTATGTACATATGCATGCATGTATGTATATACAGCTTGCAGATAAGTTTATTAATAATTTGTAGTTTTCATATGTATACAGTTATGTAGGCTTATACTTATGTACGTATGTATGTATGTATATGCCCCTGATGATTGCCCGCAGAGGGGCAGACAAGAAAACAAAATCACAACAAACAAAACGTTTTAAAAAGGGGGGAAAAAAACAGTTGCCATCCACACGGCAGCAACAGCAGCCGTCTTGTTCTCTGTATCTGTTGCCGTCGTCGCAGTCGTTGCAACGCCTAATACCGTTAGATAATCGCAAACAATTCCCCCAACCGGCAGTAAAAAGTGCTTAAATAATTTGTTTTTAAGAAAATATTTCACAAGGTGCGTAATGGTAATCCAAAGGCAGAAAATAAAAAAAAATATTAAGCAAGATAAACGAAAAACAAACGCAAACAAGTTGAAGTGCGCAAAGAGTTTATGGTTTACTTTTCTTTTCTTTTTTTTTTTTTTAAATTTATTTTGATGTGTAAAAATCGATATACATATATATGTATGTACTTGGCATAAGTACCTATGTATGTACATATGTATGTGCTTATGCATTCCTATTCTTGAACCAATTACATACATACATACATATGTATGCTAATATGCAAAATAAAGGTGCCCCAAAAAGTCATAAATAATCGGTTTCCATTTGATTGGGTGTTTTGCGTGTCGCATTCAATCAAATAACGTGCAAAATGCCGCAAATTATTAACTAGCGCGCTGTGCGTATGTCGTTTGTATGTATGCATGCATGTTTGTATGTACATAGCATATATGTATGTTTGTATGTGCAACAGCTGTTTAACACACCAATTAGACAATTGTAATCCAATTAGCAAATCGTGCTGTTCTGATTGGTATTACTCGTTTTCACTTGATGTCATTGGATATTTATTTTGACATTCCTTTTACTGCCAATACGAATTAATTAATTGTTTACATTTGTTTTTTGCTTTTTTTATTATTATTTTTTGTTCACATTTATTTATCTATTTTATAACTTTTAATGATGGTGCAGTTCGGCCTGTATATGTATTTGTGTTGCATAAGAATCTGCCGTCAGCAATTGCAATAGCTGTGCAGTTGCATATGAATGTATGTATGTATGTATGTACATATATATGTATATAAATAAATAAAGTCATTTCTCTTAAACAAATTAATTACATACACTTGTGTGTCTTCTGTATATATGCATGAATGTACATACATAACTATGACTGTATAAACACAATTGTAGATATGTATAAACATTTGTTTGTATGTATGTATGTACAAATAAATAAATACATACATATGTATGTATGTATGTATGTACATACGTACATACTTGTGCGTTTTTTGTTTTATTGACACACCTTTTTAGCACATAAGCGTCATAGTATTTTGATATCGCACATTTGTCTTTTCTTGATTTTTGTCTCTTAATTTTCTTTGTGTACATACACACATGCATATGTATATTCACGTGTACATATGTGTGTGTATGTATATTTATATTTTATATACAGCTTTGTATCCAGATCTATTTATTTAAGTTTTCTTTCGCTTGTTTCCAACACATCTGTATGTACAGATGTATGTATGTCAATTAGATACATCTGTATATACTACATACATATTTACATTATAGAGTATATCGATTTTAATCGCATATGTCCAGAACATATGTGTATATACCATAGAATTTTTTTGTTATTGTAACTGTTAGATTTAGATGCATTTGCCATAGAGTTATTCATTTGCAATTATCATATTTCATCTTCAACCGATAGTTCCTATAGTTATATACATATGTATATATAAATATCTAAGGTTGATAAAAGTGTGAATTAACAAAAGTCGACACAGGTGATCTACTTGATCAGGAATAAATCAAAAATGTTTTCTGTGACAAAATCAAATAATATAATAATTAGTCTAAACAGAAGTATATGTACAATATGTATGTACATATGTACAATAATTATGAGCAAATCTTGCTATAAATAATATTTGAAGTAATTCACGAAATATGCAATTAAAATAACTGAAAGAAACGTATGTGTGTATGTAGATATGTATTTACATGCATTTGTATTATATATTTTATTATACAATTACATACAGTTAGCTACCTATAGAATTCACACGTGCATACATACATATATGTATAAGTTCAAAAAACCTGATTAAAATGCAAGTGTTTTCAGTTCAAGTTGAATTTTTGAATTTGATTAAAACTTTATATACATAAATCCATTACAAATACGTACAAAAGTATTTATTATAATTTCATTAACGCATAAATCAATTTATGTACAAATGTTTTAAATTTTAAATAACATATTTATGTACATATATAGTATTTATATATTCAATTTTTTTTTTTATATACATATGTATTTGGATAACAATAAAATCGGTTCATGAAAAGGAAGAGTATGCAATCTTCGTCATGTCTTGTTTTGTGTTTATTTTTGTATTTTTATTTGTGCATCTTTAATACCTATTATTGTAATGTTTTTTTTTCAGTATTTTGTATTTCCCATTTGTATTCCGTATTTTGTATTCCGTATTTTGTATTCCGTATTCTGTGTTTCATTTTTGGCACACACTCTCATTTGATTTCATCGAGCTGAGCTGTTTCATTGCGCAATTTGTGTACCAAAGTACAAAATATTGCCAACTAGACCTTGTTCAATGTCTCTATACGTACATACACACGTATGTATGTATGTGTGTATGTACATATGTGTGTATGTATATGTTATTATGAAACGGCAGCATACATAAGCTGAGACCTGCCACTGAGCCAGAGACGTCACTGATAACCATATCACTCTCCAACTGAAAGTCAAAAGTACACGGTTTTTGATAACACCTTCATTCACCTAACAAGTGTGTGCAACCCATTCAAAATATTCATTATACTACTCAATCTATTCACTTCGAGTGCAATCAAAAACCTAAAACTAAAATATAAAGCTACCGGAACAAACGCCAATTGTTTTAAGTATTTACATCAAAAAATAAACATGTCTAACTCCATTTTTCGCGGCAAATTTGAAAATGACATTTCATCGGAATACGATCGATTACTATCGATATACATAACATTTGAATAGGATAACAAGTGCGACTATGTAACGTTTTTCGCACAATAAAAAATCTATTAACATATTTGAATTGAAAGTGTGCTTAATTAAATATATATAAAAAAAAGTGTAATACATAAATAAATGCTACACTGTTAAAATATCTCAAATTTAAGTAAATTTTAAGTGCAAAATTGTTCACATACAAAATCTTTATACATTTATTACAAATAATATATATTTAAAATAACAAAATTAAAAAACATAAATAAACTAAAGGCTAATGTTTTTTTGTTTTAGTTAAGTTAGTGCATTGATAATTTTGAAATATTCATTGTTCACAAACTCGAGCGTGCACTGTACATTGTGTTATCTAAATACAATCGATTATTATCGATAATACGACGAACAGGGCACAGTGTGACCACACTGTATGCGGCTCGTATTAGGATGTGTTTCAAATACACTCGACCGTTAGAAGTTTAAATGTCACGTTAAAATGTTTCCAATCAGCATTTGCGTCATTTGAATGCGTTTATTTAAAATATTTTCTTGTTTTGTTGTTTTTTTTTTTTGTTTTATAATAAATAATGCACGTCACATAATACATACATACATATGCATACACACATGTATGTATATATATGCATATATTTATATGGACTGGTATAAGTCGGGGTAATAATACATTTTTTTAAACGACATTTTTGCTAATGCGCTTTGATAGCTCAGCTGCATGAATACATATATATGTACATACACATGTGCATATGTATGTACCATATACATACATGTATATACATATTTAAAAATAAACTCAAATAAAACTGGTTAATTTCTTAGCAAATACTGATTTGTACATACATACATACATACATACGTATACATGTACATACATATCCCGGTGTGCGTTGCTTCTTATTTCTTAACTGCTTTGTTTTAATTATATTATAGAGAAAAGTAAAATTTATTATGTTTAAAAAATTTAAAATTTTTGTTTTGTTTTTTTTTTGGCATTTAATTTTTTTTTGCATTTCAACACCATTTGACAGGTAAGAGATTTGCGACGTATGTATGTACATCTGTAAGTTTTAAAGAACATATGTACGTGTATACATATGTATGTATGTATGTAAATAACTGTATACATACAACTACATACAATACCAAAAGGTTGAAAGTCTTTCCTTTCGCTTCCAAAAGATCATTAGAAAATTAAGGGATAGGGATAAACAAATTCGAAACGCGATTTGAGAAAAACCTTTTTATGCATACAGGCACGTATGTATTATATGTAATCGGGCTTTTACTTTTTTGTATATATGTACATACATAGGTATGTGTATATACATATGTTTGTATTAAAAAACATACATCCTATGCATTGAATTATTTTGTAATCTAATCGCTTCTGATAATAAAAATAACCCGAAAAAACCATTGGAGCTGCAATATATTAAATTATTGAATTTATCTGATCTCAACTTTTTGTTTGGTTTTTTTTTTTTTTATTTTTTGATAATTGGTATAAGGTACTTACTGCTAATTAGTTGAATTTTGTGATTTCAACAATCGAATTTTGAAGATAATTCAGTTTGAGATCAGTTATAAAGTGTATATGTATATACAATATATAGCAGAGAGTAAACAGATTATCCCAAAATTGAGATTAATAATTTTCAATTTGCCAACATGGCTGAAAAATAAAATTGACTAAAACTGTAAACAGTTATTGTCGTAATCCATATACTTGTATGTATGTATGTATGTATGTGCATATGTATATCCACTATGCTATACATTTGATTATTTACTTGTTTTAGTACTTTTTGTTATAATAATGATAATAATAAATTAAATATTAATATTAAATATATATACGAATATACATACATACATACATATCGTACTTAAAAGGAATCTATGAAATTGCTTCAATTCACATTTAAATTAAATATGCAGCTATCGATTACAACAGTTTATATCTTGTACAATAGTATATAGTAAATCGATTTGCAAGGATTACACTAAAAATAAACGAAATAAAAAGGACTTGAGCTAAGCTCTTAATCCTGTGGCTTAACTTATATGTATATACATATGTAAATCTCGGAATTAAAGCCTCATCGGTCACATCTATTAATCCAGCTAAATTTGCCGATGCTAACGAGATTTCGTTGAGTTTTAAAAAAGTTCGACTTCAGGAAGTTCGACTGTATTCTCGAGTGGCATATGTATGTACATACATACATAACATATGTATGCGTGTATTTACAATACCCTCTATAAAGGTATAAAAACATGCAAACACACACACACACACACACACACACACACACACATGCATATATATGTATATAAGCGTATGCATTTAACAATGTGTAGCAAAACGCTTTTGTTGGTGGAGCTGCTGCTTCACTCTTATAAATCAAGCTCAGGCGCGCGCAGAGACACTCTTATACAGGAATTGAGCATGTGTGCGTAGGCCTCTCAGTGTGTTTGTGTATGTGCATTTTTTTTGGTGGTGTCGACAGAGGCGTCTTTTGTTTTTGGTTTATTTTGTGCATTCGTTCGTAAATACATACATACATATATTATTTAACATTTATAAAATAAAATTTCATTACTTTTACAGCAGCAAGAGCAGTAACAACGCGACCGAAGAAGGAAATTATAATTTAAAAAAAATAATAATCAAAGGGTTAACAAAATGAGCCGCCAACTGTTGAAGAGCCCGCTAACAATGCAGCGTGCCGCAAACGTTGCAGTCGCAATGTCTAGCAGCAGAAGCATTTCTAGTGTCGTCGATAGGCCGATGCCTGTGTCTATGCCACAATTGCAGTCGCAGCAGTCGCAGTCGCAGTCGATCCAATGTAAACCAACGTCAAATGTTATCAATATACGTCGCTGGAAATCGCTACTACAGCAGCAGCAGCAACAACATAACAATAACAGTGCGAAAAAGCTGCGACCGACAGCCTCAACAGCGACAACAGCGACGCTGCGCAGCAGTCAAGCTGAAGCATTGAACGCGCGTGGTGGCCTTTTAACAACGTCTGACGCTCCTTTTCGGTTAGTACAAAGCCATGTATATGCGTATGCGTATGTGCATGTGTATGTATATAAAATAATTTTATAATACTATATTCTAATTATTTTATATACACACATACATACATGCACATATGTATGAAAAATATACTATTCTTTTTTTTTTCTTTCTCCTGAATCAAAGCAAATTCGCGTATTTGTTGTGCTTTGTTTCAGTTAAAATTCGAACAGTGCGTGCCTTTTTTTTTGTACTTGCAAATACATACATACCATACATATGTATATTATTATTTTGTTTTTGTTTTTTTTTTTTTGCTTACTCACTTTTACAGCTGTCAATCTACGAAAACAAACACAATGAAGGCCCTAAATGTGGATAACATTAATCCAAACTTTGTTGTTATGGAATATGCGGTACGCGGTCCGCTCGTTATACGCGCCGGTGAAATTGAAAGGGAATTGCAAGAGGTATGTTAACTATTATACTACATATTTCCACTTCCACTCCCACTTTCCCCTCCCCTTTTTAATTTAGTGTATTTATTCTCAGGTTTCGTTGCCAATAACAATAATTAAATTCATGCAATCAAAATAAATATTTCATGTAGTATTATTACTTGTATATCGTTTTTATACCCTTTAATGGGATATTATAGCTTTGTTTTTTGCTCCAATTTCATATATACATACATTCACTATATACACAAGTCTGTTTTAAATTTCTAAAATCTAAAATCCTGATAGAAATAATAATAGAAATAAGTACTATTAACTAAATCGGTCTATTATCTTGTTCTACTCTACGCCATCAACTTAAAGAAGGGTATACATTGTTCGGTGCAGTGAAAATATTATATTTTCCCATTTTTGTGATTTCTTTTACATTTGCAAATCAAATTGCAAATATTTTATTTGATTTCATTGAGAAATTCGTTAACAAAAGATTTTATGATATTTTTGTATTTATTTTAAAAATGTTAACTAATAACAGGCGATTTCAAGTAAAATATTGTAAAAAAATAATTGAAAATAATAGTTGAATACTTGGTATAATTTAATAATATTAAATATATGCGATATGACAAACAACATTAATAAAAAAAAAAATAATTCTAGTAAATTTACTTTTGTTCTTTTCTTTTTTTTCTGTATTTTGTTTTGAGTAGATTAACTTACATTGTGTTTATATTGATTGTATACAATATTTAATACAAATTGTTTAATCAATGTAATGCTAATATACTCGTATGTATATATATATATATATATATTCACTAATCGTAATCTGAATATTAGTATGTATGTATATCCGATTAAATATTGATTGGATATTGTTGCATTATCGCTTGATACTTACTTTTTGCCTTATCTTATTGTTTTGAGTTTTTATTTTTATTTTACTATGCACATACATACATACATATGTATGTATGTATGTGGAGTTAAACTTTTGCAACTGTTAATTTATGTTAATTAATGCCCAATAGCTGGCTGATAAGACAGATAACTTGGGGGGCAGTAAAAAACAACGACGATCCACAATGTTTACAGCTTCGGCTTAACGTTTATTTAACGATCGTAAAACTAGAAACAATTGTAACACAGTAGCTGTTAATTTAACATAATTTTTTTTTTATTTAATTGCACTTTAAATAAATAAAAGCCATGATATTAATTATAATCAATTAATTCATATCTCGCAATGGCCGATGGCTTAAGCCATCGCTGATATCAATTAAAATACATATGTATGTATGTATGTATGTATGGTATAATATACATTAATAAATATTAATAAATATTTCTTTTTTCTTTTCTTTTTTATATTGTTAATAATAATCTGATTAATATTGGCTTCTTGCCCAAAAACTGAGTCAAGTTCAATGAAACGTCCTTCAGAGAGCCGGCAGAGTATCTGTTCGTATCAAATCTCTGTTTCTTTATTATTCTGCTTTCTCTTCTTCTTTTTCATTAGCTTATATAAGTGATATGGATGCCCATGTGTATGTATATGTATGTATATAGTATATGGTTTAAAGTCTTTCAGATGAGGCGTTCTTATCAAAGTAACAAACATGCGCATGAGCTGTGAAATTTGTAAAACACTTACATACATATGCCCATATGTACATACATATATACATATATTATGCATACATACATACAAACATATACATGCACGTCTTATATTTTGCGAATTTTCTTTTTGGTTTTTGTTCTTTGCATTTTCCAGTATTTCCCATTTCTCTTCGAATTTATGTGAGATTTAACTTGTAAATACGCACATACATACATATGTTTACATATACAATACATATGTATATATGTATGTATGTATGTATGTACATACATTTGCGTATTTCATCAGCGGCGCACATTGAACTGCATAATTAAAATACCCTTACAGGAGGGGTACATAGGATATTCTAATAAACATTTTGCTAGAACTTTGTCCGTTGTTTTTATTTTTTATTTATTTATTACATTTATCAAAACAAAAAGAAAAACAAGACTATAGTATAATTAATTGGAATTATATGTGCAATTTTCCAGGATATATTTTATTATCTTCGGTGATTCGCACGCGAGTTTTCTTTCTTTTTTGTTTTTGGTTTTTTTTTTATACACACGAACATGTCATATGTCAGTTCTGTGTTCATTGTTGTTGTTGTTGCTTTGGGGAGAAGAGACGCAACTATGTATATGGAATTTTCTCACATTTTATGCATTTTCAATGTTAGAAGCAGCCGAATCCTCCTCAAGCACTTCGGTGCCCCTGTGCCACATGACGCATGACGCATGAAGCTCATTTCCTCATTCGCATTGCCTATTTAGTGTCACTTTATTGTATTTTATTATTATTATTATTTCTATTATTATATTTTATTTGTGTGTGCGTGTTTTTATTGTATTTTATTAATTTTTATTTTTGTTTTTGTTTCATTTGTTTGTTTGTTTTTTTGTTTGTTTGTTTTTTGCGTATTATCAAATGCCTCAACTCGCGATGGCTGACATGATGAAATTCCAATCCTAAAGATACATTTTAGCCAAAGTGACAAAGTAACATAACTGTGTGATAATTCAAATGATAACAACAATTTCTAAGATAAAAATTAATACACTTTTTCTATAATTAACTAACATGTTGCTGTTAGTGAAATGTTGCACAATGTTGCTCAATGTTATAGAATCAACAGTATGTACATATACACATACAATATAAGTATGTATGTATGTATGTATGTATGTATGTATACAGTTACAACTGTATTTTCAGCTAACGGTTTCTAACTGTTATCTAATGAACATATTGAAATCAATGCGATTCAGAAACATTTACAACTTTTATCAACTCTCTGCTGATTGTTGTGTTTATTGTTTTTGTTGTGTTTGTTGTATCCTTTCGCAAAATGAGAAACCGTTGTTAATTAGCTGTAAAACATTCGTGTGCTGTGTTAACAACAATATCATAATGCTTTTGGCCAATGACATGCTGTCGTAAATTGAACAAGTTTACAAAAAAAAAAACAATCTCCTATTGTTATTATTATTATTATTATAATTATTTATTTTTACATTTATTATTATTATTTGTTGTTGTTTTCGTTTTTATTTTTAACAACGGCCCAAACTCATATAATGTGAGTTAAATTGTTTTGTTTTTTGTTTTCCGTTTTTATCTTTTTGTTTTTGTTGTTGTTGTTGTTGGCTTTGTTATTGTTTATTGCCAATGATTTGAGTTTCGGCTTAATAAACGTTTATTACACTAACGCTATTATTGGCTGTTTTGTATGATTGCCGCATGCATAGGGGGAAATCTAGTTAAGTTAACACATATAGAGACACAGATGCATACATACATAAATACCATATATTATATACATACCATACATACACATATATACATACATTTGCTATATTCGTTTGATTTCTTCGTAAAATCGCAACCGCAGATGTTTTTTATTTGTGTCTGTGTGTGTGTTTTTTTTTTTGTTAACGTTTATAAGTGCAAACCAAATATTGAAAAATAAGTATATGTATATGTGTGTGTATGGTATATTAAAGATACTATACATATGTATATATGTACCTACATTTATATTGAGCCCATACTTGATTGCTCAATAAGTATATCAGGTGTTTGAGCGGGAACTTCACGAGAAGCCAGCAAATCAACTTGTCAGCAATTGATAATTGTATTATGCCATATACATACATATGTACATACCCTATGCCCATTAAATCATTACTTCGAGTAGGGTATATGCATCTGTATTAACCTGTACAATAATTCTCACAAAGGGTATTTGAATTATTGTAAATATGTATCTAAATATTTTTTATAATTTCGTTAATTCTCCAAACTCGTCAACAGATGATTATCAGACATGAATCTTACAAGCGTTAAATTATTTATTTATTTATTATTATTTTTTTTTGTTTTTCTTTGTTATTTTATTGTTTTGTTTGTGTGTTGTTGCTGTCAACTTTATTAAATCAATTGTTAAATAACACTTGAATGCAGGCCAAATACCGACACAATTGTCGGCAATTGCATTCACATATACATACACAAATACACACATATGTATATACATACTATGGTATATACATATAGGGTTGTCTAGCGAATTGTTTTTCTGGTGTCAATTACTGAACCACATGTATGTACATACATATATATACGCCCCAATTTAGGCATTTGTATGTAACATATTTGTCAAATCTCAGAGTTAAATACAATAAATTGTTTTCACTTCTTTGATTTAAATTTAACCATTAAATTGTTATTATTTATGTTATTTATTAATTTATTTTATAACATATTATTAACCTGTAATGGGCGTTGACTTTTTCTCGGAAACATTTAAACCATACTATTAGCATAATTTATTATTTAGTTTGTGGCCCAGATTAAAAACTCATTAGACCATAATTCCTAGTCTGTTCAAGCAATTGGCCCACATGCAACGTGCAACATGCAATATGCAACATGAAATTTACCAAATTATAATTATTATTTTATTTAATATGTTTGCTATTTTATTCGCTCTTTTTTAAGGGTCAAAAGAAACCATTCGACCAGGTGATTCGGGCCAACATCGGAGACTGTCATGCAATGGGACAAAAGCCGTTGACGTTTTTGCGTCAGGTGAGTAACTTGCCAACATTTTAAAGCCTAAACTGAAAAGCCTAAAAAAAAATATATATTTCTATGTGTATATGTGTATATTTATATATTACAGTTATTGGTATTGACCTATGAGCCAAAGCTATTGGAATCATCCGAATATCCAGATGATGTTAAGGAGCGGGCTCAAGCCATTTTAGATAACTGCCAAGGTGGTTCGGTTGGCTCATATACGGACTCCGCGGGACTTGAGGTGGTGCGTCGCCAGGTGGCCACTTTCATTGAGGAACGTGATGATTGTGTTCCCTGTGATTGGCAAAATATTTATTTAACCGGCGGCGCTTCACCCGGCATCAAGAGCATTCTATCGCTTGTCAAGTGAGTATATGAAATCCAAATATCAAATATCGTGATTGGGATTACACTTCTTGCACAGTTCCCAGGTGGATAATAAGAATCCCGGTGTTATGGTGCCCATACCACAGTATCCATTATATTCAGCAACAATTGCCGAGTATGGCATGCATAAGGTTGATTACTTTTTGGATGAGGACAATAATTGGGGTCTCAATCGCGCTGAATTGCAGCGTGCCTTTGATATTGGCAAGAAAACGTGCAATCCCCGCGCATTGGTCATCATCAATCCGGGTAACCCAACTGGCCAGGTCTTGACACGCAGCAACATTGAGGAAATCATTAAATTCGCACATGATAATAAGCTCTTGCTGCTGGCCGATGAGGTTTATCAGGCGAACGTCTATGACAAGAACTCGAAGTTCCATTCATTTAAGAAGGTTATGCACGACATGGGCCCACCATACAGGGATCAGGAGCTGGTCAGCTTTTTGTCTGTGTCGAAAGGTTTCCTCGGCGAGTGCGGCATACGTGGCGGCTACATGGAGGTCGTCAATATGTGCCCCAAAGTGAAGGCCATGCTTACCAAATCAATAACCGCCTCATTGTGCAGCACCACCGCTGGCCAGGTGGCTGTCAGTGCTTTAGTCAATCCACCACGTCCCGGCGAGCCATCCTATGAGCTATACAATAAAGAGAAATGTTCCGTTCTCGATGCACTCAAGGAGCGTGCCGAATTGGTATACACTACGCTCAGCAGCTTTGAGGGATATACAGTAAATCCCGTACAGGGCGCCATGTATGTGTTCCCAAAGATCGCAATTCCGCCCAAAGCGATTGAGGCGGCCAAGGCCAAAAATATGGCACCCGATGCATTCTATGCATTTGAGCTGTTAGAGACGACAGGTGAGCACAAGGGGATAATAATTAATCAAATTAAACAAAATTTAAATGTTAATTAAATTATTATTATTATTATTATTATTATTTTATTTTCTCAGGCATATGCATTGTGCCCGGCAGCGGTTTTGGCCAAAAGCCCGGCACACATCATTTCCGTAGCACCATTTTGCCGCAAACAGACAAACTGAAGTTGATGATGGAAAAGTTCCGCGTATTCCATGCTGACTTTATGAAAAAGTACAAGTAGATCCGACGCTGATCGATCAGATATTACAGATGCTATTGCCTAGGGCTAAAACTATAGTAGTAGCACATGAAATAATATTGCCCTGATTTTAATCACGTGAAATTTCAAATTTATCACCAATTTAGTTTCGGAAATGAAAAAAAATATATACATATATATTAAAGTGCCAGCTAAAAATTAGAAACCTCATTTTGTTTGTTATTATTATCTTTATAAATATATATATTATACAATATTGTACATTTTGTTTTCAAAGACGCCATCTTTATTGTGAATATTATGTATGTATGTATGTATGTCATTTAATGGTTTTGCGTGATAATATTGATTTAATTTATAACAATTGGCGGATAAAGAACTTAACTAAATTGACAATAATAATAATTATATATTGTTGTTTATTGCTTTGTTGCAATTAGTGTACGTATACCTTGGATATTGTTCAACAAAAAACCAAAAACCAACAACAAAACGAAAAAAAAAACAAAACCAATTAATTTACTTATGTATGCTCGTGTTTGTGTAATGATAGCGCACATTAAAATTAAAATAAAATTTTTGTTGGCTGGAAACACATGTTATATATTATATAATTATACATACATATTATATATTGTATTATTGTTAAAATATGATGAATACGTATGAATACATATTGTATATACTATGTGTATGTATGTACATATATCAAAATACATTCAATTGGCGTTTCAAATTAACAAAATTGCGTATTTTATTTTGCGCCTAAAGATATGCTCTAATTGAAAATGTTGATCTGGATTTCTTGTCACGAATTCTCCACAGGATTAGGAATATTCAGCCTCCAATTTTTAAATATCTAAACGTTGAAAACTCAAAACATTTTGGCATAGGCAGCGTGTCTTAACGTCTTCTGATAGCCCATCTCACTTGGCTCCACATCTATAAATCGCGTCTATCCTTCGATTCGTGAATGACGAAACTGCTAAACACATTCCATGTGACTGTCCAGCAGGAAAAATGTCTCCGATATGAGTTCATGACTCCTGTCCAGATTCAAGCAGCACCGACAACAAAGGCGTTTCCAACTTTTATCACAAAAAAAGTAGAGGAGCCTTTTGTACCCCCAATGGGGGAGCCCCCCATTTAGGAGCAATTTTTTTTTAATTTCTCTGTAAGTGAAACTCTCTTTGAACTCTCTGAACTTTATTGAACTTGACGAATATTTTGTTTATGCAATTGAAACTTAAATAAGTTTTCCAAAGTTTTGCTTCTAAATTTTTGTTTAGTTATTACATAATTTTTTTTTAAATATATACAACAAAAGGAAAATCCTTGATTTATTGTATATTTAAATTACAATATTAATTTATTTTATTTAGCGCTTTTTAAATAAAAAATCACATTTATGTTTATTTCATCATTTTTATTATGTTCACTTTAAAATGATTATTAATTTTTACAGTTAGTGTTGATAGATGAGACAAAAAAAAAAAACTATATTATGGGAAGAAAAACAACAAAAAAAAAACACAATAAAAAAAATTGTTTATACAAGAATACTCGTACCTTACTTTTGTCACTCCAGTTGTTTGCAGTTTGTTGCTTTTGTAATTTGTTTTTTTGTGTGTGTGTGTGTTCGTTTATTGTTGCCTTTATTTGTTTAATAACTATGCGCTTACCAACTAAATATATGTATGTATGTACTATGTATATGCATATACCAACACATTGTGTGTGCTGTTCATACTTGTGGTTATTAAATTTAAAACATGTTGGAGATTGGTTCGAAAACATTCAATTGCGCTTAATTAAAATACAATTAAAAAATAAAAATAATTATAATTTTTTAATCATATTAATTATAAATGTACTTATATGGATGTCTTCATCTTCCTCTTCTTTATGTTGTTGTTTTTTTTTTTTTGTTTTTCTTTTCATTTTGCTGCTGGTGGTAAACAAAAAACTTTCCTGTAATGGGCAATTAGTTTATTTCTGTTTTGTTTTTATATTAGTCACAATAGCAACATTTCACACTTGTGTGTATGTGGGTGTGTGTGTGTGTGTGTGTAAAGTGCATTTGTGTGTGTGTGTGTGTGTGTTTAGAATGAATATGAATCGGTCTGGAGTACTATCTCATATGCTATATGTGCCCCCATCCATCCATCTAATGGCGATCTCTCGAATCCGAACGACTGCGACGATCCCGTGAAAAGCTGCGACTGCGTGTACGTGACCGTCTCGGGGAACGTGATCTGTAACGAGATGGTGGGGCGAAATATGCGATTTTTTTTTTTTTGTTTAATGGTGAAGATTTAAAGTGAGCGAGAGAGAGAGAGACATAGAGAGATAGACAAAAGAGACAGAGAGAGAGAGAGAGAGAGAAAGAGAGATAAATACAAATTAAATAGATTTTTGCACTTTAATTGACATAAATAACATTTAAATAATGCTGAAAATCGTGAGCCGCTGTTGACTCAGGAACTCCTCTTCAGAATTACAGTTATTTTGTTTTTAATTTGTCTTTTCTTTTAGTTGGTATATGTAGAGGAGTTGGAGTGGATAACGTTAATTATAATAACGTCAATCGATAACGATAACGATTATTTTGTGGTTGCGGTTGGCTGTGGAGCTGAGCTGAAATAAGGCTGATGTTGAGCTGGCTTGAAGACATTTGTAGATACGGTTATTTTCTTTTCTCATTTTCTTTTTTCTTATCAATTTCTTTCTTTCTTTTTTTTTTTTTTGTTTTTGTTTTGTTTTTTATAGCAGTTATTGGGCCCCAAAATACGAAAGCGTTGGTGTAACATACATAACATGGTAGTAGCTTTTGGTGGTGGTTGATTGATTGATTGGTTGGTTGATTGATTGGTTGGTTGGTTGATTGATTGGTGGTTGGTTGGTTGGTTGGTGGCTTTTGATGAGCAGAGCAGACTGAGAAGATTGTTGTTGTTGTTGTAGTAGTAGTAGTAGTTGTTGTTGTTGTTGTTTTAGTTGGTTGTTGTTCGGTTGAAACGATTGGACAATTGTGAACTAAAGTGGTTGTTGTTGTTTGTGGATTGATGTGTTGGTGGTGATGCCTGTTGTTATTGTTGTAGTCGGTGGTAATCGATTCTTCTTGCTGTAGCTAACACTCACAAATACACACAGAAATATATATATATATATA
>JBAMCR010000175.1:0-44922 GCA_037075045.1 Mulgravea parasiatica | reverse complement strand
TAATAATAATAATAAAAATAATAATAATAATAATAATAATAATAATAATAATAATAATAATAATAATAATAATAATAGTAATAATAATATAAAATATAATAAATAAATATTATTGCATGGATTTTGCAAATAATAAGCTCGTAAAATGATATTTCCAAAAGAATTGTTTACTTATATCGCATATTTATTCAATTCACATATTATATAACTATTATATAAACAATGTAAAATATATACATACAGTGTATCTCTGTCCCCTTCTTTTCAAATTAGGGCAAATCATTTTGATAATTCTTGCTTCCTTTTTTTGGATTTTTCATTTTTTTTTAATTTTTCAAAGTAAAATAAAAATAATTAGTTAATCATTTATAAAAAACATTTTTCAAATTTAGTAAACAATTTTTGAATACGAGATTTTCAGATCGCCAACTGGAGTCGCTGACCACCAGTGTTGCTAGTTTAGCCATTTCATAGCTAGTTCTGGCCATTTACTTATAATAATGATATAATAAATCTTAAAAGATCTTAAGGCATAAATGTTTTCTCATTTTTATTTTCTTTTGCTATTTATTCATAAAAAAAAAAAATAATAATAATGTTATATATATTGTACGTAAATAAATATATTTTTACCGATCGAACTAGCAGCTGAAATATATAGCGAATCGAGCCAAACTTGACAAAAATAAGGATAAAATTCATAATAAATGGCTTTGGCTCTTCAAAATTTCGAATGTTACAAATCAATCTGACCCGCTGTAAAAATATTAAAATTATTTAAAATAAATTAAATGAAATAAAAAAAAAATAATCATTATTGCAACAATTTTACACAATAACATTCTACAATATATTTATAATAATTCACTTTTCAAATTCAAATTCAGCCGCAAAACTTTAGTTGCACTGCTCGCCAATAGATGGCGTGCGATGTTCAGTGGTTTTATCACAATTTTACATAACAAAACCAAAAAAGAAAAACAAAAAAAGAAAACAAACATTGATTTTAATAATAATAGAATATAAAAATAAATGCATAAATGATGAAACTTCGATTCTAGATGGAATCGAATTGATTTACTTGAGGCCGCCGGTGACCTCGATGGCAGCTCCATTGATATAGGCAGATCTTTGCGAGGCGAGGAATGAAATCACCTCGGCTATCTCCTCGGGCTGGCCCAAGCGTCCCAGAGGGCAGCGGACGAGGACCTGCTGCTTGATTTTGTCGGGGACGACAGCGACCATGGGCGTGTCTATGTAACCAGGCAGGATGCAGTTGACGCGTATGCCAAATTTACCAAACTCCTTGGACGCGACCTCTGTGAATGAAATGACGCCCGCCTTGCTGGCCGCATAGTTGGCCTGGCCAACATTATTTAGGCGCGCCACAATGCTGGACATGTTGATAATGCTGCCCATTGCCAACTGATGCTCGATCATCGCCTTGGCGAACATCTGCGTCACCAAGAACGTCCCTCGCAGATTCACAGCGTAAACATCATCATAGTCGCGTTCCGGCATCTTGAGCAGGTAACCATCTCGTGTTATCCCCGCCGAGTTGACCACAATGCTCGGCGCCAGCTTGAACTGGGCAATTGCCGAGCCAACGGCACTTTGGACACTCTGCGCGGAGGCCACATCCACCTCCAGGGCGGCGGCACGGTCAGCGCCCAATTGGTTAGCTGTTTCTTGTGCCGCCTGCAGATTGCGATCTGCCGCGATGACCTGGGCACCGTCACGCGCCAGTATGCGGCAGGTGGCGCGTCCAATCCCAGATCCGGCCCCTTTAAGTGTGGGGTTCAAAGTTCAAATAATTATTCAAGCATATCCATATGCACACATACACATACATATGCATATGGATAGATACACATACATATACGCACCTGTCACAAATGCCACCTTTCCAGCAAGAAGTCCGCCGGCTGCCATCGCTTGTGCCTTTGTGTGGGTGTGCGGGTGTGTGGGTGTGCGAGTGTGTCAGTGTGTGGGTGTGGGCACGTGTGCGCCAATCTCTTATCACAATGCGATTGTGCGTTAAATTAAATCTAAAATTTAAAGCGATCGAGAATGTAAATAACAAATCGCAAAAGTGATAAGAGAAAAGAGTGTGACCAAATGCGGCAAAGCGAGAAAATACCTCTGCGATCGTCGACCGATATATACCAAACCGTCCGAGCAGATGTCACATTTCCACATACTCCCGATTTATTTATTAATATTACTTTTAGCTAGTTTTAATTCAACTTAACAAAAATATATAAATTAAGCTAATCGATCGTTTCTCTTTGGTAAAAACATTTTGCCATTGCGCACAAAAGTATGCTACACAAAACCAAATATTTTGCTTGTGTTTGGACGTATTTACTGAACAAAAACATAAATTTTAGAATTTCATTAAAATTTACCTTTCATATTATTAACTCGAAATTCATTTAAGAAAAATATTATATAATTTAAAATAATCGATCGCTTGTCTTTGGCATTGTGACATTTTGCACTGGCGCACAAAAGTATGCAACACGCAAGCAAAGTTAATTTTTCGTGTGGAGCAGTTTGTTTTTGCTCCACACGAAGAATAACGCGCCAAAACACAATTTGAAATTTATTTAAAAGAAACGTTAATTTTATTTATAACTGTCAATTAACACTTGACAATTTATTTATAGTGTACATTAGTGTATTTTATTTTAAGCAAGTTATTTATTTTTATTTTTTTCTAATTTTTATTTATTTGCAATCTGTCTATTAGAAATTCAACAAATTTTAATTATAACAATAACAGTAATAGTAGTGGTAGGGGTAACCTGACTTCTTGGCTTAGCTCCAGTGAGAGTTGCCAATTTCGTTGCTTAAATTAACCGACCCTCTGAGGTAGATCCAAAATGTGGAGTCTTTTAAGACGTCTTGTGTCTCTACTAATGTCTAGTACATTTATGGCTAAAGTGTTTTCATGTGTATTTAATCTATGTAAATATTTTTCGCTTCTCTTTTTTATTTCTTCTTTAATTGTGGGTATTTTGAGATAATTTGTGGACCATTTTCCTGTGTGTATTGGATTGGTATCTTTGTAGAATTTTAAGGTTCGACGTTCCCCAAAGTTCTAACGCGTATGTCCACACAGACTTAAGAATAACTTTATATAGCAGGATTTTGTTTTCCAAGCTGAGCTGAGATAGAGGGCCTAAGAGCCAATGCAGTTTTTGTGTTTTATTTAAAGCAGGTTATAAATTGTTAAAGTATAATTGTTAAAACGTATTACAATTTTTTAACAATTAACTATATTTTCGATAAACAAATGTTATTTTTTCTTGTCTGTTTAAATATATTCATTAATGTTGCTTTAATCAAAATAATCCGAATGTGTTTAACCGTTAATTTCAAATACTCTTTTTCCAGGGTATAATAGAGTCGAGTACTTAAGATATATCTAGATTTATATTTTGGTTTTTTTATTTATGCTATTCCAAAGGTATCAGGTAATACAGCTGCGCTTGCGGTAAAGTCTCTGTTTTGGCTAGAATCCGGAGCTGGATCTGGTTCTGGTTCTGATTGTGGGACTGGATATCAGGTTGAGATTTAAGATAAACGGCTCCGCTTCGTGCGAGCCCAAACTGCTTGAGCAGCTGCCTGAGATAGCGCTTGGGTATGCGCACAAGCTGGCGTCGGATGATTCGCTGTATCCTATTCCAGGGTCGACTGCTGCCGCGATGATCTTCCTCATAGTCATTCGCGAGGCTCAACTGTTGCATGAGCTGCTTTAACTGTTTCTCGCTCAACTGGCTCAGATCCAGCTGCGTTGTTGCTGTCCCATCCTCTGCCCCCTTCGCCTCCTCCGCATCCTCCTCCTCCTCCTCCTGCATTGCCAGAGGAATTTGTTGGTTATCAGCAACCTGCAGACGCAACCTTGGCAACACATTGCTGCAACGCGCCGCCCCAGATCTGTCTGCGAACTGCAAGAGCCAAAGCAACAGCACCAGCTGCGTCCAGTAGAGCGAACGATTCATCTTGGACTCGTGTCGCCGGCTGTCCGAGCATGGAACTTAAATAGCACAGTGCCTGCAGGCAGTTTGTGCCCCATCACGTTCACTTCAACCACGAATGTCGATCGCCTGAAGTGCCTCTAGAGAAGCCAAAAAACTGGGTCAAGTTCTGTACTTTTTCAAAAGAATTCATTTATTACAAAAAAAAAAAAAAGATTCGCTACAATAAATTAGACAAAAAAAAGTTTCATTCTCTTCATCGTTCTCTCTCTCTCTTTCTCTCTCTCTCTCACACACTCTCTTGAAGACTGTTAGACAACGGGAACGCGTGGGCGCTTGCCTTTGCCCTTACCCTTGCCCTTGCCCCCCTTCCTGTTCTTGTTTCTGTTCTTGTTCTTCTTGTTCTTGTTGTTGTTGTTGTTCTTGTTGCCGTTGTTGTTGTTGTTGTTGTTCTTATTCTTTCCACCACGACGACGATTGGTCAACCTGTTGTTCTTGTGGACACGCTTCCTAACCACGCGACGCCTGTAGGGGCGACTCTTCGTGTTGAGCATGACCTTCTGGCCATTCTTGAAGTAGCGTCGATACCTGGGCGGGATGCGTACGCTGATCACCTGTCCCTGTCCGCGTCGTCCGCCCTTTCGGCGCAAATTGATCCGATTGCTTTGGGTGGCCTTGCTCTCGTTGTTCGTCTGATCGCCGTCGGTGAATACCTCGTACTCCTGTGCGCCGGCTGCGATGGCTGCCTGCAGGGTTTGCTCGTCGAGCAGATCAGCGTTGGCAGCCACGGCAGCTATACCACCAGCTGGCTGAGCCTGATCATCGGCCTCCTCTTCACCCGCCCCCTGGCTGTCATCCTGTTCATCGTTATACTGACGCGATGCAGTGGGTGAGGCGGTTCCCGTCGGCGAGGCGGTACCTGTCGGCGAGGCCGTATTTGTTGGCGAGTTGGTTCCTGTCGGTGAAGTGGGGGAAGTGGGCGATGTGGTGGTTGGTGACGTTGTTATGGTACCCGTGGCCGTTGGCACCGTGCCGGTCGAAGTAACTGTGGGACTAGTTGTGGTGCCAGTGCCGGCTCCCGTTATGATAATGGGAATCACCGGCTGGTTGCTGCTGCTGAACAAATTCTTGAACATGAGGAACTTCTTCAGGAACAATCTGCCGCTGGATGCATCTTTGTTGCCCGTGCTGCCAATACTCGCTGCCCCAATGCCAGCTCCAACTCCAGCTCCAGCTCCGGCACCAAGTAGCTTATCTTGATCGACGCTTGACTCGAGCGCCGCTGCCGCCACAGATGCATCGCTGGAGCGCGCCATTGGCGGTTCGTTGTAGTAGGAGCTGCGATGGGCCTTGAGACGGAGCAGCGGCTTCTCGGCAAGCACCAGAGATTGGCACATGCTCAGACAGATTAGGCTGGCGAGCAGCAGTTGCAAGGACACTGGACACTTCATCGCTGCTGGCACTCAGCTCAGTCGGATGGAGATGGACTTCTTCTTGCTGGCGAATGTGACAAATTGACAAACTGACCAATTGAAACCTATCGCAAGGGCTCCAATGCTGGCTGATATCTGGATCTGGTGGTGGTGGGTTGCTCCAACTGCTGCTGATGGTGGTGGTGGTACTCCCAACTCGAAGTGCTCCGACTGATTGGTAATCAATGTGTGATACATTATCGGCCAAATTGAATGCCTTTTATACCCGCTCTTGGTGACGGCTTCGCTTCATCCGACCAATGACCAAGTGTATATGCCTGTAAATGTATGTGAATTCCAATCGTTTGCAATTTACTAACTGTAAATGGCCTAAGGAGAAGTCATCTGTGTCATGTCTTGTCTTGTCTTGTCTCGTCTCGTCTTGTCTTTTCGGCTTCGGCTTCTGTAATAGACGCACACACACACACGCACACATACGCACACACATACGTGTAGTTCACACAAATTGAAATTACAATTCACAATTGAATTTGAATTTGAATTTGATTTCAATTTTTTTTATCATTGTTTTTTTTTTTTTTTTTTGGTTTTGGTTTATTTTGTTCTTTGGGTGAAAAGCGCTTCCAGCTATTTGGCTAGTCTTCATCTGGCCAAGACTTCTTCATCGTCATCGTCATCGTCGCCGTCAACTCTGTCTGTCCGTTTGGCACTCTGCGCTCGTTCTACTTATCATCGAGAAGGCCCCCAAGCCCATCTTAATGCCCAAACCTAAGCCCAAGCCTAGACCTAAGCCCAAAACCCAAGCTCAAGCTCAAGCTGAAGCCGAAGCTGAAGCTGAAGCCCATCCAGTCAAGCGTTGAGCCGTTCAACCATTGAGCCATTGAGCCGCTTGCTTTGCTTTTCTTTGCGTTGCGTTGCGTGGCTTGGCGTTGTCTTGTGTTCTTTGACAGCTTTCTACGTTTCGCGTACTTGCCAATAAACAAATACCTACTCTCTCTCTCTCTCTCGCTCTCTCTCTCCCGCTGAACTCCTGTCACCCTTCTCAACTAAGCATTCACCGTGAACAAAACCGTTGTCATCCACGAGCCCAATTGTCGTCATGGCCATCATCATCGTTCCTCGTTCCCCGTCTACTCGTTTCTCTCCATATCGCCGTCTCTTTCCTTCCCCTCTCCCTCCATGCACGATTCCATTTCAAGTCGACGAAAAAGTGAAAACGGCCCATTCAGCTGGCTGGGCATTAAAATTGAGTTTCTAATTAGACAATTAGGGTCCACTGCCTGCATTGTCCTTGATCCTAACCGAGAGCCAAACGTTTGGGCCAGGCTCAGTCTATCCTTTCAACCAATCCCATATTCATTTAAGCCATATGTTTCAATTGTGTGAATCTTCAAGTTTTACAACAAAATTCTGCTGCAAATTCTCAGCTTGTGTCAGGGGGGGGGGGGGGTAATTTGAAGGCAATTCTTCTAGCTAGAAGATGAAGAATTACATGCTTTTGACCATATCGCACTTTGGCTTAATTCGATTCTTCGATTTTTCGATTTTTGATTACTTGAAAAAAAAGACTTTTTAAAATGAATTGGCTCTTTTTATTCAAATTTAAAAATAGATTATTTTAATTTATTTTAATTATTTTAATATTTAACACTTTTTTTCAATTATATTATTATTTTTATTTTTAAATTAATTTAAAGCAACAATTTTTTGTTGCTTTTTAAGTCTAACAATTATTGATTTAATTTCAATCTTTATTTATCAACAATACCAAATATTTAATTTTTTTTTATTGCAGTTTAAAAATAGTTTTGACAATTTTGAATTATATTATCTAACTTTTCTATATTTTTATAATATAAAAATGCCATTTATGTGCAATGTTTATATATAAAAAAATAATACAATAATAATAATTTATTTTTAAGTTTAAAAAATGTAAATTAGTTTTCTTTTTTGTTTTAACATTCAACTATTATTTAAAGTTTGTTATTTAATTTAATTAGAAATATAATTTCCAATTTACGTGATGAACTTACTTTATGATATTTTACTTTAAACAGCAGAAAATTTTAAGCTTTTCTTAATTTTTAATTTTATTTTTAAAATTGATTTAAAAAATCATTAATTCTGATGTTATAAATTTAAAAAAAATTGCAAACAATATTTATGCCGAAAATTTAAATTTAATAATTAAAAAAAATTGAAAATAAAAAATGGCATAAAATGATGAAAATTTATTGAATTTATTCGCAATTTTAGCTAATTTAATTTAAGATGCCAATAAAAATAAATCAAATTAAAAATATAATCTTTCTCTCTTAGAAGATGTCAAACCTTTTCTGATGCGAAATTTTATTTTAGAATTTATAAAAAAATTGTACAAATTTTCAAATAATAATTGTTACTTTTATGAGAATTTTTTTTTTGTAGATTTCATCATGTCAAATTACATCAAATTTATTTCAGGCACAAATTCCATTTGAATATATGTCTAACGAGATTTTGATAAATATTTCTGATTTTTTATCAATCTTGAGTATTCGAATAATACATAATATATAGAAATATTATAGATTGGTAACATTCTATTATTCGGAAATAAAAATATTTTAATAGCAATTTTTGTGCTTTCCAGTTTTTATTTTTCACAGTTTCATATATTATTTTTTTTATTATTTAAATAGGTTAATTTACTTTTTTAGCTGATATTCAATTTGAATAGAATATCAAATATGAGTGTAAGTGAATAAATAAAAAATCAAATATGAAGAGGCAGAAGTGAATGTTTTTAAATGGATTCACCCGCAACTCATTTCCACATTTAATGCAGATAAATAAATATCTAAATTAAATTAAATTAATTTTCCAATAATTTGAAATGGTCGGAAAATGTGAGCTAAGAATTTTGGAGGGAAAAAAATGAATTGAGACACAGCCAAGAGGCAAATTAAAGCAATTTGATTCGATTTATTTGAGAAAAGCGCTCGTCAATATACCCTAGAGGGAGGGTATGCACATTATAGGGTATGCGATTAGTATATCATCATTTTTTACAAGTAAGTGCGGCGACGATTATTCCTCCTTGCACGGCGTCTGGCAAGACGATTGCGCATCTTCTGGGCACGGCTGCGGTTGCGATTTCTGGCCGCAGAGCGACGACGGCTGTTCTGGTAGCGGCGATGCTGCTGGAGACGGGCACGATTGGCACGACGGCGATTCCTGGAATTCTGACGGCGCAGAGACTGGATGCGCTGGCGCAGACGCTTGTTCTCATCTTTTTGGCGGATAATCTCCAAATCGCTTTGGCGGATGACGTCCGAGTCACCATCGGAGGCGCCATATGGGCGACGGGCTCTCAGTCCGCTGGCGTTAATCACATCCAAGTCGTCATCATGGTTCTCTTGGACATAGTTAAAGCTATCGTCGTTCTCCACATCCTCATCGTCATCGATGTCATTGTTATAGTTGCGAGGAGATTCACGTGCCATTGGTGATGATGGTGTCGATGTGTCTGGTGATGTGGTCGTTGGTGTCAAGGTAGAACTTCCCGTAGTTGTTGTGGGTGATGCGGTGCTCGTAGTCGTTGTTTCAGTTGGCTCTTCATTGTTGCATCCCTTATTGAACAATTGAGAGAATGTTCTGCCTTGGCCATTGGACCCTGGCTTCACCACTCGGTACCTTTCAGGCGCCGCATTCTCAGGACTCTCGTTGCGTCGAGCTGCGTTTATGGATAAAGTTCGTTTAGCGAATCAAATAATCAAATAACAAATATTATTTTTTGTGCTTTTCTTTTCTTTTTTTTTTCTTTTTTGAAACTTACCCGCTGCGTTGGCCAAAGTTGCTACTGTTAGCAGCAGCAGAGCATATCCCAAAAATCTCATGATGAGCCCGATTTGCGTCTAAGAATCGTGTGTATGTATATATGAATATGCGTTTGTATGCGGGTATGTGGTATCCTGGCTAAGGGAAGCTGTGCCGCTTGCCTCAGGGAATATTGCTGATTGACTGTGCCTTTGCCAAAGATCTGGCAAGATTATATACCCGCTGCCGGGGCAGTGCTCCAGTTGCCGTTAGTGGCAACTCAACAAAAACAAGAACAAGCACAAGCCCAACGTTTAGACCAACAAATCGCATTCGCCAATAATTCTCATTATCATTTTAGCAAATTTGCAAATTTGCGCATAAATTTTTGGCGACATTTCTTTGAAACACGCAACTGGCATCAAAAAGCCCCAATTCGATTCAATTCAATTCAAGACGTTCTCTCGTCTCGTCTCGTCTTGTCTCATCTCGCCTCAACTCAACTCATCTCATATCATCTCGTCTAGTCTCTTGATGCCCCTCCCCGCCCCCACCACGCCCACATTATTCACCTGATTCATATGCGAATGAACTAGAGTGACCCATGCGACAAAGTTCGCAGTAAACTGATCAAATCAACGAGCGCCAAAAACACAATCGATAATCGCGATTCGCCATATCATAATATATTATATGGCATTATATATGAGTATGTGTATATAGTATATGTATGTTATATGTTTGTATATATATATATATATTATGCATATATATATACACATCTTGGCTAGAGAGATCTCTGCTATTTAGCCCGATATTTTATGAATGTTTACATTATTTGATATTCAATATTTAAATCATTATCATCATCACAATCATGATCAAGTATCCCGATCCCTATTACATGAGATAATTGCATTATCATCCAACTATTTCATTATTACGAAATGAGGAAATGTGAAATATCTGTTAGTTGCTCTACAAATAAATGACTTGAACTTGAATCTCTTGAAGGTTTATTTCGAATCTTTAGGCCATAAAATGTTTATCAAATTTTCATATGATGCTTTATCTCGCTGGCTCTCGCTCTCTCTTTGTCTCTCTCTCTCTTCATTTAGGCTGCGACACGGATAATGCGCCTGTTGTTCCTGTTCCTGTTCCTGTTCCTGTTGCGGTTCCTGTTCGCCTGACGAATGCGCCTGATCAGGCGCAGATTGCGACGATGGTTGCGCTGGCGCTGCTGCCTCTGCTTCTGCAGGCGGCGACGCTGCTGCTGCTGGCGACGCTGTTGACGGCGACGTTCGGCATTTCTCTGCTGGCGGCGACGCATCATTTGCAGCTGGCGCCTAAACTGGCGCCGCTGACGCTCCAAAGCGCTATCCTGACTACGGACTCCATTACGGGATCGTGTACGGTGTCCACCATATACAGGCATGTCATCATCACCATCATTATCATCGTTATCATCATTATGCGCAACCACATTGAAATCCTCATCGTCCACAGCCTCAGCATCATCGTCCTCATCGTTGGCACGTGCCACAGGTTCTGAAGAAGTAGTTTCTGTTGGTCCTGTTGGTTCTGTTGATGGAAAAGTTGATGTTGGGCCAAAGGTTGATGTGCCTGAGGTGAGGGTGGGTTCAGTTACTGTGGTTGTGCTTGTTGAGGTTGGTTCTTCGCCGCCACCGCCGAGCAAGCCTTGAAGAACAGCCGCAATCTTTGTGGGACTGCGACCCTGCGCTGGAAGCTGCACCTCCTCCCGTCCAGCGTTCACCCGCTGTGGCTTGGCTGCAGAGCAGAGCAAGTGTATGTTATGTTAAATGTGAAGATTGTCCTCATCAAATGAAATGATCCACTTACCGCTAGCCTGCAGCACAACGGCTGCCAGGCAGATCACGACTAGTGTTCCCCTGAGCACATACATGTCCTTTGTATATATATGTATATATATATGTGTGTGTGTGTGTGTGGGTAGGTCTAATTATCCCAGTTTCAATTGCAAATATCTGCGAATCTCTTTGAGATGCGGATCGCTGCTTGACTGACTTACAACGCTGCGACTGGGCGTATTTATATGCCAACCTGGTTACAAGCTGCTCTGTTACAGTTGGCTAATTAGTAGGCCTAGAACTCAGAGTTACATGTCCAAAAGAATGGTAATATTGATAATATCGGAGCAGAGACAGGGGACAGAGGCAAGAGAGCAAAGAGTTCGGAGAGCAGCCACCTCTTGGATTGGATGCGATGTGTAAACCATTTTGCATAATCCCATAAACAATCTAATTTGAGGCGGCCCAACAACCACGTTCAGCAACCTCCAACCGAACGTTCCTCCGATCGAAGCAATTTACATAGCTTTATCGCCCAGTATTTGCGTATTTGCATATTCATATGGCGATGATGAGATGCTTTCATCTTTGACTGCCAGAAATTCTTTGCTCTCGATGCTGGACGAGGCCTCCGTCTAAGGGCGAAAGTGTAACCCGAGTCAATGAACCGAAAAGCAAGCAGCCAAGCAGCCGACTCGGATTCAAATGAATCAAATTGAATGCAATTGACTTTGAGATACATTCACTACAATAGATGCATGCGTATGTACATACAGATAGCAACAAATGTGATCACATGGGATTGCAATTTGAATATATGCACCTTCAATATGTACATACACGTGTGTATGTATTGAGATCACACGCTGACTGTATATACATACATAAATCCCATGCATAGACATCCTTGAGATACTTTTGCAACACGACACAAATGTGATCACAAATTTCTAGATACATTTGCTTCTCTCTTTCTAGTTTTTTGTTTTGTTATTGTTTTTATTTTTTTTTAAATTGACAAATTGATAGTTTAACTAATAAATATTGTAGTAGAACACGACGATTGAAACTTGATCTTGGGACTCGAACCTCACATTTAATTTAAAATATTCAAAGGACTTTTTTATGCGACAAGTATTCCTTAAATTATGTTTTGTGTTTTGCACTTTTTAAACATATACGAGTAGTTCTCTAATTAATTTTCTAGATTTATATTTATATATTGATATCAACTATGTGTGTCTGTGATTCTTAGATTTAGATACACTCACTGAGGTATGTGACCATCAGGACGAACTTAAATATTGACAAAATAAGCAATTTAAATTTCTTTTTGTTTCCTTTTCTGGGACTAATATAGCAAAAATTAATAAAAAATTGTTTTTCCCTCTAAACACAATAAATTAACTTAATTCAGTAATTTATTTTGTTTAAAAAACTAAACAGAAATCTACAATAATTGAGCTAAAGAAAAGTATTGGCAAAGCTCATTGTTTTCCATTGTATGTAGTTAAAGTTTTACTGAACTCAACTTTTTATTAACAATTTCAAGCAATGTGGCTCCCCAATTTATGTTATAAATTGTGAATCACTCTGAACTACAAGAACTGCAAAGTACATTCCAAAATTAAATAATATATTTACATAATCAAGGACATTTGTATGTACAAATTGAGAAGATAATAGATCGACGTCGTTTTTGACCTGACGGAAAAGCAATTTGATTACTGGAAAGGTCAAAATTAAGACAAAAGTATTCACAGTAAAAACAGCTGAGATTTTGAAAAATTATTTTGGAAAGCATATGCATCCGATTTCTACACGAAGGATACGCTACTTATACTTCCTTACTTATAGTACATTAAGTGTTTCTTTTATTTAATTATTAATTTATGTTTTTCACGGCTTGAATCGTGCAATACGACAGGGAAAAATGCAATTCTAGAAGTTAATAAAACTAGAAACTTCTCTGTCTATTTTGATCAATAAGAGATTTCACTGAAGTGACAACTAAGAAATAAAATTGAGATCAGCTAAAGGAATTGTGACATTTTCTTTAGGGAAATTTTTTTTTGCTTTGGCGAAAACTTGCACAAATCGGGATAGATATGAATATCAAATTATTGCACAATGAAGGCATAAATATTATTATTATTATTTCCAGAAAATGAAAAAAAAAAACATTTATGTTGCCACATTCAATTCGTGAACCAGAATAAGTTGAAATTAATTTCTGTTCATTGCAAAATGCATATCATTCAAAAGTTTGATGGATATTGTCGATCTGTTGATTTGCTTATCGATTATGGATTAAAAAAAAGAGAGAGAGAAAGCGCGAGATAGAGAAAAAGCACGAGAGAGAGAGGCAATGCAATCCAACTTGATAAAGAGGAAGGCAAACTTAGAACTTGCAATTATTGAATTTCTTTCTATCTATTGTACATTGACGTACCCGATATTCCTGATATTCCCGATATTCCTGATACTCCCGATAATCCCGATAATCCCGATATTATTGTCAATTATGTGAACAATGCAGATCAGTTGAAAAAATTGCAATTTATTTGAAGTGCTTCGTTTGATCGATACATAAATTCCATCGGATTTGAATTGAGTTGACATTTAGGCAACTCTCAAGCTGCGGCCACGTCCACGACGGCGACGGAGCAATAGACGTAGGCGACGGCGCTGGGCAGCGCGATTACGGCGACGCTGGCGTTGTGCCCTAATCCGGTTGCGACGGTTGCGGTTTCCACGTCGATTGCGCTGACGCTGTGCCTTGGAGCGATTGCGATTGCGGCGATTGCGCTGTGCAGCGCGGCGACGGTTCTGCCTGTTGATGCGCTGGACACGCATATTCTGGCGACGCTGTGCAGCACGCTGACGCCTCAGAATATTCCGGATGCGCCTGTTATTTTGCCGTTGCAGTTGAGTAATGCGGCGGCGATGACGCTGCTCTAGCTGGTATTGTCGCCACTGCAGCTCCGTGGGCCGATTGGATTGTTTCTGTTGTCGTACGATCACTTGGGGACGCATTGGCATAACGCCGGCACCGGCCGCCAGCTGGAAATAGTCGCCATCATCATCCTCATCATCTTCTCTATCATCGTCGTCATCATCTTCATTTGACCCGTTGCCACTTCTATCTCTTCCATCGTTGTCATTAACTTCATCATCGTCATCATCATCATCATCATAGGCGCGTGCTTTCACTCCAACAGCTTCCTGGATGGCCGCATCATCATCACCATAAGATCGAGATCCTGTACCCGTACCACCCGTACCCGCACCACCCGTACCACCCGTACCACCCGTACCACCCGTAGCCGTATTCGTACCACCTGTGGGGCTTGTGACAGTGGGGCTGTTTGTGTTTGTGGTTGTGGGGCTTGTGGTTGTGGGGCTTGTGGTCGTCGGGCTTGTGGTGCCTGTTGTTGTGGGAGATGTCGTTGTGGGGGTTGTTGTGCTAACGGTAGGTGTGGTGGCTGGTGCCGCTGTACTGGTTGAGGTTGTGCCTTTCAGATTACTAAACTTGTTCGTAAGTGAGGAGGTGAATCGACCCTCGGAATAGACATTATCGGAACGGCCAACGGAACGTGGACTCAAGCGATAGTTGGTGCTACGACGATGTGCGTTGGCTGTAAATGATTCGAAGGTGAGTGTTTAGATACCAATGATGGTGGAGGGAGCGGGGGGGGGGGGGGCTGGGGGCGAGATTGAACTTACCTATTGTCACTGGCGGTGAGAGCAGAGCACATAGCGCCAGTGCCAAAATAAAATGTGGCAGGCACTGCATCGTATGGATCGAAAGGAGCTAGCTAGGATTATTCGATGAATGGGCAACTGGACGTTGACTGGCTACTCAAGTGGAACTTGGACACTTGCTGGCTTTGAGCTGGCACTCGCCACTGACTGACATTAGCTGGGAGCCAGCGGATTATATACCCAACACCATTAGCATTAGCATCGCCAGAATTAGCTAAGTTCTGTCTACTATATTTGATGAATTACTCTCTATTAACAGAGCCTACCCGCAATCGTGACCCCCCGCACACCGAGCACCCTCCAGTTCCCACCATCGTGCGATACATTTCGCCAAAACGGAGAATCCGTAAAGCACAGACCGGTGTGATTAACCTTAGCAGCGCCCCAGGCAGGTCAAAGTGGAGAGGCCAATTCTAGACTTTCTGCTGTTTTTGGCCATTGATTTTGATCTATGATACCAAGAACATTGGCCAAAATTCACTATAATCGCCGCATACACTGCCAGGGATCTAAATCAAAATTCCCCCTTCCCTGTACCCCTCCTCGACGTTCTAGCGGCTAATTAGTTAGGTAGCTTGTCGTATTACTGAAAGATATGATTGATTATCATCATTTGTTGGAGCTGAACTCTTAACTGTGCCAACGGTCGAATCTCAACTTTTTCACCTTTTCAACTTTTTCGGCATTTTTGTTTTTGTTTTCACCGACTGAAACACCGGTAAAACACAACAACAACAACAACTACAGCAACAAAAACAATAAATAAATCATTTACCGACAACCAGGGAATAAATCTTAATTTTTTTGTCATGTTACTTTGTTGTTGTTGTTGTTGTTGTTGTTTTTGGTTTTTGAACTTCAAGTTGTTTTCTTTTTTTTTAAATTTTCTAGGTTTTTAATTCTAAACAATTTAACGCCTTGTTTACACTCACTTACCAAACCCGTTCGATCACAGTTAGTCGAGCGATTCAACACCCAATTCGAATTACTTTCATCTCAAAACCAATTTTAGAATATTCAAACAATTTTATTTTATTTTATTTTTTTTTTTTTAAATAAGAAATTAATTGTTTATTGAAATGTGAAATTTGATTACCCTCTTTAAATTGTAAAATCTCACATGTCTCTCGAAAATAATTTAAAAAATAATCTTTAACTTTACATAAAGTTATTGTACTTTTAAACACTGAAATGTTTTTTTTTATTATTTTTTTATCCAAATAATATTCAAATTATAGGCTTAAAGTAAATATCGTAAACTATTTTTTGGTTTCATCTTAGAAAACAATCTTAATAATATATTACTTCATTCTCCAATTATTTTACAATATTTCTAAAAGATTTTTACTTTCTAACAGAAAATTAATATTATTATGGCAAATCTAGCATAATGCAAAAACGATAAGGATCAAGCAACATATATGTACATAATTCTTAATATAAAATTGTATATTATTAAATTGTTTATTTAGTTTATTTTAGTTAAGAATTATATTAATTTATTTATATATTTATTTTTATTTTATTCTTGCTTGTCTCGCATATTGCGTATACGCTCTGTTGTGCCCAAGTGGTTGGAGATTTGGGTCAGGTCAATCTCAGATAATAAATAGGGTACAATGATCTTTTGGCATCTCTTTTACGTGTTAAGATCGTCTGTTATAAAAACACAAAAAGAAAATGATAATATAAAAATATACAATATGAATAAAAAACGAAAGAAAACAGCAAAACGAACTGAAGAATTCAAAGCATGTAGCACGTTCAGGCCAAAAAAACAAAAAAAATATGATAATTCTCGAGTAAAAGGCAAAGCAAAAATGAATAGAAAAGCATAATGAGAAGAGCTTAACGAATCTCATTTCAAAACAAACGGAAATTTCAAAAGTTCAATGGATATTAAATATATTTTTAAAAAATCTTAATCAAATGACGATTTAATTTCAACTCGAGTTTATGTTAAAACAGGTACAAAAAAAAAAAAAAGGAAAACAAAGAAACGATTAATGGGAATCGAAGAACTTAAATCAAATTTGCGAATTAATTCAATTTTCTGTAATAAATAAAATGAAAAACAAACAATTAAAAATAAGATAAGAATATTTTTTTATATCACATTTTTTTATTTTTTGAATCGGTTAAAATTGTCGCAAGTATAAAACGTTCGGTTTAGCTCTTAACTAAATATATATAATACTAGAAGAAATGATTCTGTGCCATCCTCCGTGCGAGCCGGTGTTATCCTTAGCCCCGCAGCAGGACCTGGCCGCCGCGGCGACGTCGCACATTGCCACGACGACGGTTGCCGGGACGAATGACACGCACATTGCGGCGCCTGTTGCGGACGATGCGACGCCTGACAGGACGCAGGACACGACGACGCTGGCCCCGGAGACGCAGACGCTGGGTATTGCGGCGTCCGCCATTTTTACGGCGGCGTACAATCACACGATTGGCTCGCTCCTCCTCGACGGCATCGTTGTCGCCATTGGCATTGGTGCGCTCCATCAGAGCAACAACCGAACCATTGGGTATGGCATCCAGGGCGGCACGTGGCACCAGCAGCGCTGCCTTGCCGGTCTTCTCATCGATGACGCTCTGGCCCTCGATCTCGATGATGCCATCGGGCACCATAATGGCGCCAGCCTGATCTCTGGCCACCAGCATCTGTGTCGGCTTTGCTGTCTTCACCACCGGCGATTGGGATTTGCGTAACAGTCCTGGCTTGGCCACCACCCTTGTGGCCATGTGTATGTTGACATCATTATTAACGTTATCATCATCTTCATCATCGTCGTGGAGCAATCCATCAAGATCATCATCGTCGTCGTTGTTGCCATTCAGGAAGACCAGCTGACCGTTGCGTGCCAAGGCGATGCCACGCTGCACCGGTTGCACGTCATCGTCGTCATCATTATCGTCATCGCTAGCGCTATCGCTATCGTTATCGATCGCATCGTCGTCGTGGTTAATATCGATGGCATCGTTGTCATCAAGGTGGAGCCTCTGGAATGGCACACTGCCCACGTCATCGTCTTCATCATCATCGTCAACGTTATCGATATCGATATCGATATCATCGGCATCCTCGACAATCTCAAAGCCCTGCACCACGGCACCAGCATTCGCCCGTCCACGTGGCACGCTGAAGAACAAATAAGGATGCTGCACCTTCTGCTGCTGCGTCTGCTGTAGCCGCTGCAGGCGTGGCTCTGCAAATGTAATTTCCCAATAAAAAATTAATTACAATAAATATATAATTGCAATTAATTACAATTAATTAGAATTAATTAGCATTGCGCTCTACACTTACCCGGCAAACCCATCGCCAGAGCCAGCAGGCAGCTGAGCACAAGTAAAGCGTTTAGCTTAAACATGATTTATGACTATGATTTAAATATATATATATATACTTGTGGCTATATATATATATATATATATATATCTATATTTATGTGTGTGTGTGTGTATGTATGATCCTGTGGGAGGCCTCTGCTCTCTCTCTGTTCTACTTAATTGTAAGCCAAGTTCCACAGAACTGTACACATTTGTGAAGCGCAGCTAGGTTTTTATGCAAAAAGTTCTAACAACCTCAACTGCGATTCCCGCCGAATGGAGGCAGATTCAGTAAACAAATAAAGAAATAAACAAATAAATGGGGAAAAAATGAAAAATAATAAGAAGAAAAAAAAGACAACGAAACGAAATTAAATCAAATGAAACGATACGAAACGTTACGAAGCGAATCAACGAGACTCTGCCAATCGACTAAAGAATCATTCTACAGATCTGTTCACCTACGTGCCATATACAAATGGTAGCTTGTATGTATGTATGTATGTATGTATGTATGTATGCATGCATGAATGTATATACTACTGGCCAGTAGCATCGCAGAGCGACGGAGGCGAGTTAACATTCAAGAATTGACATAATTACGCCCATGATGCCCCGCAACGGAATCCATTACAGAGTCAAGTTCGAAATGGCCCAACTTGGCATAAATTCGAGTGCCGAAATTTGTTAAAAAGATGGTCAAAAGCGGACAGAGGTTCATCGACCGCAGCGGACCGCAGGAACAAAGCCGGCAACAAATCAAATGACCACAACAGATCTCTCATAGCAAAACGAAACGAACGAAAATCAAAACCAAAACCAAAATCAAAACCAAAAACAAAACAAAGAAAAACAAAAAATCTACCAAATTGATTCAACACTCGAGAGCCAAACTCACGTATTAATGGCAAAACAATCAAAGATCCGTGAACCGAGAAGTCAGAAGTCAGAGCCCAGAACCCACAACCCAATAGCCAATAGCCAATAGCCAATAAATAGTGGCCAGTACCGAACTAGTCAGCGACGCAATGCAACTGTTTGGGCCATGGCTTAGCCACTTGGTCATATACTCAAGTAGGGCCCTAACCCGGGCTCAAAGCAGCCGTTACCGTTGTTGTTGTTGTTGTTTTAGCTGTTGCTCGTGACTTTTAAACAGCTCGAACTCAAGCTTAACCCCAGTTAGCAAGACATCGTTGAGAAAGTGCTAAACCAGTTGATACCCTGTAAACAATTTGCATCTAAATAAAACTGAGTTTAAAAATTTATAGATAGATTTTCGCATACATTGGGAGCAGTGCGTGTTACCAATTTGATGCAATTATTATAATAGATTAAAATTACAGGGTATAGTTGAGCAGATACTCTTTAATCTAGAAAATTGATCAATTCTATACAAAATAATAATTACAATAACAAGATGCTGACCGCAATTATCTGAGAATGGACAAACCTCAAGCACTTTTACATTTGGATTGAAGAAATGATTGAGGAAATGAGCAGAGTTTATGGAACATTCAACATTCAACGGCTGAATTAAAAAATTAACTTAATTGTTACATAAATTAACATGAATTTATATGCGGCTCACAAATGCACGCTTAATATACATTTAACAATTTTATTGCTCATCAGTTAAATATTCGAGGGCAGAGGATGTGAGAGTTGATTCACTTATTGGATGATAGAACATCATAGAACTTCTACCATCCGGCGTGTTCCCATTTAATTCCCTTTTAACTTTCTTTTCTTCTTAAAATGATGATTCCATTTATTTTGATGAATTTTTTCCATCATCAACTTTAACTGAAAACAATTGATCATTCACAAAGTAAAAATTTAATTAATAGGAAAAAAGTAGATTGTATAATTAACTCAGTTAGAGATAGATTTTTCTTATTAATTAATTAATAAATTATTTATTTCAATTTATCTTTAATTTGAATTTATTTTTATTATATTTTAATTAATAGACATTATAAGTTACATTTTAAAATGTCCAATGTTAACAATTTCCATCAGCCCAGAAGCTCTAATTACTCTGGCAATAAAATTGATTAATAACAATAAAATAAATTAACAAATATTGTAAATATTTCGCACGCATTCTATGTGTTAATTTATTATATCGAAAGCCAGCTCAGTCAGATAAAAAATGAGATCAAAATATTATATTTTATTGTATTTAAAATCAAATTAGTTTTTGTTTGCAAACTATTTGCACTGTCCTTTCCAATTTGTAATTTAAATGGCAATAATTTTATTCACTTAATTAAATTTTTATTCATTTTTTATTTTCAACATAAAAGAGAAATACTCGTACATATTCCATGAAATTTGCAATACAATGATGGACGAAAAAAAATATATGTAATTATATAGGATAGCTTAAATCGTATCTCCAATTTCAATTTTATATTTTGAAATTTAATTTTAAGTCTTGTGAATACACTCGTGAATAGCAGGCAATTCATAGTTTCAGCGCACACCGATCGCCACGAATATGCGTTTGGGTATCAAGCTAACGACATCTTGGAGAAAGTACTTGAACTCGTAACTGGAGGCAGTTATGGTCACAATCACGGTGAAGCCCCGTATGAGTGCTCGGCGGTCCTCGTGCCAATTGCGGTAAACGAAGCCGGAGCTTAAGCTGAACATGAGCGTGGCCATCATGACGAAGAAGCTGCTCAGTCCGAAGAAGCGATGGCTGAGCGTAACGGCGATGGATTCCATTGTCGTAAGGGGATGCCACAGAAGACACAAGCCAGTGCTGAAGCTGGCAAGCTGCAAGACGCAACCGACAAAGCCCATCAGGCTGTGCCTGCTCTGAAGATGCTTCACCACTTCCTGCTGCATGCCTGGCTTGCGGCAGAACTCCATGACGACACCGGCATATCCAAAAGCCAAGGCCAGCGTGCCGAAGGATACGTGAACAAAAATGTTTCGCACAAGCAGCGCCTGTGTCATAAAGAATATGTGCCCAATGACGCAATAGAAGGCATGCTCCGCAGTCCTCGCCAGCTTCAGGATCAGGCACTTGCGTATTATGGCCGCTGTAATGATAATTATAATTATTTCCGAGACGGTCGTGGGTAATATCCAAAATATTTCCTGGTAAAATAATGGCCAGGTGAAGGTAATCGATTTGCCCGTCGAATTAAAATTGTCTATATCTTCATTTTCCTCCTCCCAATTCGAAGCGTTTATGAAATTCGAAGCGTTCATCCCTGCGAGTCCTTTGAAAACTTGTTTTAATTTTTCTTAAAAATTTTCCTTATTTGTCTGTGCTTTTTATAATGAGTATTTGATCAAAGCGTATCTGAATATGAATAAGAGATGTTTAAGCATGTTGAGAATTCTCTCTCTCGCTCTCTCTCTCTCTCCTCTAACTAAAACTATTCTTTTAATATTCTCTTAATTTTCAATCATTTTAATTATAATTTCAGATTTAAAATTTTTATTTTTAAGTTTAATTTATTTTTTTTATTTAATTTTTAATGTCAATTTTAAATACTTTAATTTTAATTTAAATTTTTTTTGTCGACTGTTCTTAGTCGACATTAAACGAATAAACAAATAAACAAATAAAAAAAACGAAGTATCTTTCTGCTTGGCCAGCTGCATGTACATACATACTTATATTCTGATAGCCAACCTATCAAGCATCAACCTTGGGATGTATGTATGTACATACAATATAATGAATAATATTAATTGAAATCCGATTACTATATCACAGAGGGACTATATCCAAAATACAATACATTGTCTTGTGCTGAGATATTCACTTTTATTCGGAACTCATCAAACTAAATATTTATCAACGGATAAGTAAGGATATAAGGATATAAGGATATTTATGTTTGGTATCTGTAACTTGTCTGTGCATTAAGTATAAATTTGATTTATGTGACAGACACAAAAATGTATAAAAAAAAAGAAAGGAATAATTAATAAAGGGCACCACAAACTTAAATTAATCTTTAATTAAAAAATATTGTTAAATTATTTATTTTTAACAATTAATTTTAATTTGTCTGCCAGGATACTCTATATGTGGCTAGAATGTGTCTATTTATTCAATTTGATTTAATGCAAATAGAAATTGTTTATTCAACTAACAATAATTGCAATAATATAATTTATTGATAATCACAGATATTTGTATGTATATATATTTATATTATATGGAATATCGCCAAATAGCAGAAATCACAGTTGGGCATAAATCTTTGAATAAAGCTGTAAACAAATTTCCAACATTAAATTAAATATTTATTTCGTTTTGATCAGCTCGTAGAAATGGCAAGGGGAAGATATACAATAATTTAATAATAATTTTTCTGTAAATAAATGAAATGCAAAAACCACGAACAAAGCGTATTGAAAAATTTCTAAAAGAAATTAACATAAATATGTGACCCATCGGGGCCAAGCAACAAATTCAACGGTGTCAAATGTCAAAGAGGAGAAGAGTTAAAACTGCAGAACACAAGAACAGAAAAATATAATTTACAAAAATAAATAAATTAATAAATTATTAGGCTTAAAGAATAAAAACATATTCCGTAAATGGATGTATGTATGTATGTATATATGTATGTATGCAAATCCAATGACACGATACATACCATACATATGAAATCTGCAAAGAGCTCAGCTCGATCCATGGGCAACGCCTAAGACATCGATTGAAAGATTGGAGAAATCGGAATAAGAATTCGATTTGATTTGATTTGGGTTTGGGTTTGGGTTTGAGCTTGGGTTTCGACTTGAACTGAGACTGGGAGGCCATTGGCAAGTTGAAAGTTCAACGCACCAAAAAGACAATAAAAACAGACAACAGACAATGGGCCAAGTTTAAAGCTTTCTTTTGCCGCTTCTTAATGTTCTTGTTATGCGTATTTTTTTTTTAATTTTTTATTTTTGGTTTTGATTTTCTGTTGGCTTTAATGGAAATTAGCCATGGAGTCAAGCAACTAATTTCGAATTGGCCAATTCAACTTATGGCCAAGAGTTGAACTTTAAATAGATGCAAAGTTGAAACGTAAAAATAATTTTAATTATGAATTTTTTTTTTTTTTTGTATTATTTACTGTTATGGCCCTCTTTCTTTTTGTTGTATTTTCTCTAGAGTTTCGGCTTTTTTTATTTAATGTTTTTGTTCTAACGCTTTTGTGAATTCAAATACCGAATTTCCAATTTCGTATTTAAAATTTCAAATAATAATTCAGCAATCGTTGATTGCCCGTTGCCAGTTGCCACTTGGCACCACTTAAATGATCATTCACCCCGCAACCACATGGAATATTTAATAGTACATAGCGCATGGCATGAGATGAACGCAACCTAGCAATGCCGTAGCCCCCGGGGGCTCAGTTGTCATCATCTGGCATCCATTGAGGCATCGAGGCATCGCGGCATCGAGACATTGAAGCGGGCAGGCTATCAACAGCTTGGCATGCCATTCAGCCATTCATTCGAGCCCTCGACAACTGTCCGTGACGAATGATGTTGTCAACTGTGTCTAAGACGCAGAACCAGCATACCAGCATCCGAATCCCCATTCCCCATCATCATCACCATTGCCATCACCATCACCATCAACCAACACCATCACCATCACCATTGCCATCATCGTCTAGTCTATCTAGTGACACCTTCTGGTCCGGGCCGCAAGTGCTCGCATGTTGGCCTAATAATGTCCCCATTGATTGCTCTAACAATTTGCGGCACTTAGCATGATTATGCAAATTCTTGGCAGTACCTCTCAACCAAATACCCGGGGCCATGTCCAACTCAACTCAGCAACTCGGCTCACTCCACGCAATTGAAGTGGCGGGACCGCGGCATCTACGGCAGCTCATTCCCATTCCATTCAACATTCTCATGCAGGCCGAGTGGGAGCGAGTGATTGAATGCTTCTCTGGCAGTTGCCCCCAGGTGTTGATGCTGAAAATTATTGTTGTTATTTTCTTTTGTTTTGTTTTGTTTTTTGTTTTTTTTGTTATTTTTTTTTCTGTTTTACTTTGTTTTGGTTTCATTTTGTGTGCTATGCTGTGCCGTTTGCCGAAAGTCAAGCCGAAAACGAAGATGAAATTAAACATATGTAACTCCAATATCGAATGCTCCAAGTGGCTTCTGCTTCTGCTTCAACTCAGCCAATATAATTGGAATTATCCTCTATAGCTAGGAGATTGCTAAATAGCTGCGACCTAACGCCAATTGGCCCAAGGAAATGGGAAATTTTTCCATAATTTATTCGCGCCAGAAATGTTTTGTTTAATTTGATTTTCAATTTGGCAATCGTCTAGTTATCGATAAATGCATGCATGCAATGCTGTGTCCTCAGCCACTTATCGATTTGGCTGTCTATGCTGCCAGGCTCACAGATATGACACTACACTAAAGCTGAATGCTATGGCAAGTACAACACCTTGAGCATCCTTACCCTACAAGCTGACTGCTATATCACTCCGGGTGTAAGGTATTTCTCCTGTTGTTGTTGTTGTTGTTGTTCCATTGATAAATCAAACAAAAGAAAGAGAACTACCGTTAGCCGTATGAGGCAACAAAAGAACAAGAAACAAAGAGCAGAAAATAAAGAACGGTAAAACAAGTTCATCGAATTAGCAAAAACAAAACAAAAAAAAAAACAGAAGAAAAAAAATCGTTTTGATTAAGTCGTAAATTTGAATTAATTTCAATAAAACAACAACATGACCCGACGACGACTTTCTTTGTTTCTTTCTCTTTCTCTTTCCCTCTATCTCTCTCCCTCTATCTCTGTCTCTCTCTCTCTCTTTGTGTCATTTGATCTTCTGGCCAACGCCAAATTAAATCGGTCAAAGCGCACGAGCCTCGTTAATATGCAAAACTCTTTTGGTCCGGGTCAATACACGACGATCAACGGTATTAATTATGACGAATACACATGAATAACAAAAAAAAAAAAAAAACAACAAGAAAAATAACATAAACAAATAACAAGAACAAAAAAGAATGGAGAATATGGAATATGTTAATAATAGATAAATAATGGGCTTTGTTTTTGCTTTTGTTTTTGTAAGAGTTCACATTGGGTCAACTGGGTTCACCATTTTTGGTCAATTCTAGATCGTTTTGGCTTTGACTTTGCGACTTTTGGCAACACACACAAAAAAATGAAAAAAAAAAATGGAAAGAAAATTTATTCTTTTTTTTTTGCACTCATTTGATTGAAAATCATTTTTGGGGTTATTTTTTGGTATTTTTTTTTTTTGTGATTTTTTGTTGTTTCTTTTCTTTTTTTTTTTTGTAAATTTTTCATATCATTTCGTTTCGTATTACTCAGTTTGCGCTCTCGTTTTAGAACTAGGGGACAATGGGCTCATCCGCTTCCGGAATGTGTGAGTCCGTGTGATGCAGGGCACGGCCAGCCTTGCGTATGGCAAAGCGTCGGTTCTGATGCACCAGGTCAAAGTACGGCTGGAAATCGCCGTAGGAGACATAGCGTGCATCGCCAAACACGGGCTGCACATGGCGCGAAACTCCGGGCTCATTATCATCGCCCACAATGATGAACTCCTGCTCCGGTTGGGGTTGCGTTGCATCCATTGGTGTTACCGAAGCGCCAGCTCCGACTCCAGCACCGGCTCCGACTCCAGCTCCAGGCATAACCGCGACTACGGGGGACGCTGGCTCAGACATCTCCTTCTCTGGCTGTTCATTTGGTGACTGCACTTGAGTCTGGGAATAGGAGGTATCGGAGGTATCCATAGCGGGCGCTTTCTCCACAATGGTTCCAGGACGGATGCGAGCTGGCAGCAAGCTGGTCGATCCGCTCGTCTGGACGGGCTTGGCAGCAATCAGCATCGGTTTGGGCTTTTGCTTGCCAGCCATGGCGTTGGGGGCCGAGCCGGTGCGCGATGGAGGGATCTGTGGTGGCTGGAAAAGGTCCATCAGCGAAGCATCCGCGAGCAGTGGCACCGCTGATGCTGTCAGTGTTGGGCGCCTCTTCTTCTTTTGGCCACCGGTGGATGAGGAGGAGCCGCGCACGGGTACAGTCGTGATAGCGCTCTGGGGTATGTTTAATATGAGTGGCTGGGTCTGGATACCCTCAGCTAGAGACACCACAGACTGGCGATCTGGCGGCGATAGACCCAGCTGGCTCCATGGAATGGTTATGTATTGGGTGGGTCGTCCGCGTCGACGCAGGGGCACTGTCAGCGGTGGCTGCGGGTAAGCGTTGGCGGGAACGCGCTGTTGCTTCTTTACTGTCGCTGGCGCATAGCCGTAGGGATAGCTGGGACTCAGATTGAGCAGTTCTGGAGCCACATAGATGGGCTGGCCATTGCGATTGACTAGCAGCGTCGCCTGCTGGCGACGTCGCGCACCAGATCTGGAGGGGCTTTGCTCAGACGACGATTTACGGAGCTTGCTGCCAATCTCAGCGGGAGTCTGGCCAAAGGTGAACCTGCGCAGCTGATTGATTATGCTTTGTTGGCCATTCTGTATAAAGCCGGATTGATCCTGGGATTTGCGGGACGATTGACTGTGATGGGGAGCAGCTTCAAAGCTCTCCTCGCTCTCTTCGGCAGCATCGTTATCATCATCAAATTCGACATCGGCATCGACATCAGCATCATCATCTTCATCATCCTCCTCGTTCTGCTCCACCGCTGGCTGCGCCTGCTGGGCAGAGTGACCCCGCTTCGCCTGCTGTCCCAATGGACGACGCAGTGGCTGCGACAGCGTCTGTGATTGGGATTGGGATTGCGCCTTGCGTCGCAGCGTCTGAGACTGAACTGGTCGTCGACGTTGCTTCTTCTTTTGTTCGTGCTCTACATTTTGCGATGTCTGTTGCTCCGCCTGATCCTCATCATCATCGTCGAGCTGCTCCACAGAGAGATCATCATCGTTGGCTACCAAGTCATCGGCATCCTGATCATCGTCATAAAACTCTTCATCATAGCGATCAAAGTAATCTCCATCATCATACTCATCGGCCTCCAATGAGTCCAAGCGATTGTTGAATCGATTCGGACGCTGGAATCGATTGCCATTGCGGTTTCCATTGCGATTTCCATTGCCATTGCCATTGAAATTGGCATTGCCGTTGCCATTTCCATTGACGGGTCGCCTGGGACGCTGCTGGACGCGCACAACAATGTCGGGGCGCAAGGTGGTGGTTGTACTGCTGGGCTGGACTGTTGATTCCACCAGACTTGGCAGATTGGGCAAGCTGGGCAGCTGTTGGCCGGCAGCGGTAAGGCGCTCATTTAGCCAGCCGGAAACAGAGCCGGCCAGCGTCGAAATCGAGGAGCCAAAGCTTTGGCCAGGATTCATAAAGAGCCAACTGCCCTGTGTTGAGGGCGACGTTGTAGAGCCAGCTGGCGTTGCCTGTTTGCCCTGTACTTCATCCGGTGACGCCTGACGCGGCTTGAATGCAATTAACGGATGTATGATGAAGTCGGCAACGGTATGGGTCTGGACGGGCTTCTCCACCGCAGGCTCTGCACTGGCGGAGGAGGAGGAGCTCTCACTGGTACGGGGCGATGGTGTTGGCGGTGTTACGACGGAAACGGTCGCCGCAACTGGCGGTTTCTCGGTGGGCGTCTTGGGCACAATGGGCGCATCCTCTGCAGACACGTACCACCACATCAATTACGGAGCCACACGCACGTACACGCACACACACACGTACACATATATGGGAATATGCACAGTAAAAAAAATTGTGGAGCACATGAAAAAAATAGAATAAAAAATAAAAAAAAGCACATGATGACATTAGTTTGTCTTTGGAATAGCCAGCGAGGCGTCTCTTGGATTCAGTTGCCTACCAATCAACGCCATGTCCGCAATCGGCGACTCCGTCGACTGCTCTATGGCCAACTCCTTGGCAGCTCCAGCGGCGTTTGGCGTCTTTGCTGCTGTCTCGGCCTGGACAAAGGCGACTGCCAGGAGCAGCGCTAGGCTGAGGCGCATGGTTGCCGCCATCATTTTGGGCATGTCTATGGGGAGTGTCTGCTACTACACGCACACTCACACACACACACACATACACACACCCACACTCACACACACACAGACACACGCAGACGCAGGCACGGACACAATAGAATATTCTCAGATACGCAGACACTCTGGCATGCGCGGATTGTTGTTGTTGTTGTTGTTATTTGTTTGTTTATTTATGAAATTATTTATTTTATATTTTTTTTATTAATTATATTTATGTGTTTATATTTATTTATTTGTTTATTGGTTTATTGGTTTATTTGTTGTCTGCTTATTAACTGATTTCGCTTATTTTGGCTGGTCCACAGACAGAGGTTTCGTTTGGCCAACTGTTTGAGCGTGCGCGTTGACCCGAGCTTTTTATGTACCAGCTACAATTTGCCAATGAGAGAGCCAACACAGTCGGAGAGAGGGAGGGAGAGCAAAAGAGCGAGAGAGTAAGAGCGCACGCAGCTAGGCGGTAAATTAATTTCGCACACGCTGACCGCAGATCGACCGCTCGGCCGATCCAACGATCCATCGATCGACCCAGCGGGATGACCTCAGCCTCCAGCCAAAGCGTAAGAGCCAAGCGATAAATATTCTTGTTGGCTGGAACTTGTTGGCTGAGACATTTTGGCCAAAAATCGTTATTGTTTTATTGACATCCCATAACATTATTTACATTGATTCATTGATTCATTTGAATCAACTCAACTCCAACCCAAATAAAAAGTAAATAAATATTGTATTCACTTCATATTATTCAGAATTAATTCAATTCATTTATTATTATTAATTTTTTTTATTTAACTTTATAAAAGAAAAATTATTAATTATTATATAAAAGAAAAATTTTTTTCAATTGCTTGAAAAATTGTCGGAAAATTTAATTGGTTCAAATCTACAACAACAAAAAAAAAAGAAAAACTTAAAGATATTATTTATTGACATCAATTGAATTTTGTTGAAGCTGGCTGGAACTAGTTGCGCCAACTCTGATGAAATATTCGAATGATGCTTCAGGTGCTTCAAGTGAGTCATTTAAACTCACACCTCAAGCAGGAAAAGTTTTTTGGTTTTTTTGAATTTTTTTTTTTATTTTTTTTTTCATTTTGGTTTTTTTTTATTTTGATTTTTTGATTTTTGCTTAATTGAAAAACTATTCAAATCGCTGGGGGAACAAGTTAACTGGTTCAGCGAAAACCAATTCAAATGGAAATTGTGGCCAATCAAAGCAGCCAATGTTCGTTGTGCCAGTTAACGAAAAATTCTTGGTAATGTTGCCAAAATAAAAAAATATATAAAAAAATTAAAAATAAAAAGAACATAAAAAGAAATGAAACTTTCCAATAACTTTCTAACACTATGACCCCGATGTGACCTCTCAGCGACAGAGCAGGGCGCAACTTTCTTTTACAGCCGTTAAAGAAGCGCACTAATACTCACACTCATACTCATATACCCATACTCACACTCACACTCACACACCAATACACAATACTAATGAGTATTAATGTGTTTTTTATGTATTTCCATTAGCATAAGGCTAGCCATTTTCGCGACTCTATGTCCATCTGCGAACCAACTCCCAGCTGGCTCCAATCCCCACCTGGCTGGACTGGACTGAACTGAACTGAACTGAACTGACCTGGACGGGACTGGACGGAACTGGACTGGGCTGGGCTAAGCTAATGAATACAGTGCTCAGCAATCCTCCCTCGACCCTTCACGCAGTAGTACGTCGTTAACCGCTGCTGTTGTTTAATTCTGCGGTCTTTTGCATAATTTGGTTATTAAAAAATGGGTTTATGCCGCCCCATAATTGGCCACAAATAAATATTTACGATTTACAAGTATGTGCACGTCTTACCATGGCTATCAAGTTCCCCAGCCCAATGTTCAATCTCTCGAATTTCCAAAGATCTACCAAAGATCCAATGGATCGCATAACATACATAAATTATGAATGCCTTGAACAATAAATACAAGAGGTTAAAACAAATGAGATTTGCACAAAAATAAAATTAAAAAATATATTTTTTTATCTACGGCAGATTCCATATGACGATGTGGCAAAGTGAAAGCAGGCTCAGGTCATTCAGTCAAAACATGCTATCTGGGTGGTAAAATATTTACAATTTGAATAGATTTCAGTTCAAAATTAATCACGCGAATTCTATTCAAAAAATATTTCTAGCATTAGCTCAACCGGCACAAAAATAAAAAAAGAAAAATTCGAAAATATAAAAAAAAATGCTGCATTTTTTTTCTTCCTTTTTTTAAGCTCATCCAAAGTCGATTAAATTCTTTTGTTTTACCCGATTGCAAATGACTTTCCATATATTATTATATATCAAAGAATAGAATTTATTTAAGTTTTGTTCAGCCGTTTCTCATTTGTGCAACATTTATCATTTTGAAAGAATCAAATATTTTTAATCATCGAATAGTATGATATATCATATATACTCCGATTATATTCTTATATTTATATTTCTTAATATTTTAAAGAAAAAATGTGGGGAACATTGCACTAAAAAATTCTTGGGTTTTTACTAGATCTTAATTTAGAAAATAAGTTTTTGGAAAACATTATAGTACTCGTATATTATAGTATTCGCATAAAAAATGCCCAATTCTAAAGTTTTCCTATTTTTGTATCGAGTTTAATAATTTAAATCGCATTCGCATTCGAGTTATTTAGTTTTAAATAATTCAAATTTAATCATTTAATTAATTTATTTTAAAACATCGCATTTTTCGATATTCATTTTATAAAATAGAATATTATAAAAATGGTAATATAATATAATATAATAATAATATAATAAACTATTTTTCTCAACATGCTTAAATTAAAAATTTAATATTTATTGAAAATGTAACAATATATAAGTTTATATATATATTATTTATTTAACTAAACAAAATATTATTTTTATAATTTTTATAATTATAATAAAAAAAATTTGGTTACCATTATTAGCAGTAAGTGTTTAGTTAAAATATTTTATTAAATTATCAAACAGTAAATTTGTAAGTTTGAACCCATTTGTTATTTATTCAAAGAAACATAATAAATTCATCGCATGAATAAATATTTAACATTTGAAAAGAATTTATTTCGAATTAACTTAAACCAATTTTGAAAAATATTATTGTTTCCCTAACTGTTTTGACTTTTATTATTAAACGGTCTATTGTGTTGCGTTATTTAAGAGAACTTTAAAAGTTTTTGTCTTTTGGAATTAGCTTTTGTTCGGATCGATCCACGTATTACTCAAGAATGGAAGACCCGTAACAGCTTTATTAAAAGTTATTCCTCTCATCTTTGCATATACAATACAATATAATACTATATAGAATATTATATTCTTGAATTTATCAACATCCATTCAAAATTTGCTAATAACTTTATTTGAATGACAGTTTTCAAAGTTTCATACAATTTATTCAAATCGTAGCTGAGTTTTTTTGAGGCGCATTGTCTATGTTAGAAAACCGAATCAAACAATATTATTCCAATACAGCCGGGTATTATGCTACTATATCAATCGATTCGATCGGTTGTCAGTGAGGGGGAGGGGATAAATAAGAGCAGTTGCCACCGCCCTTCGTTGCATTGTGATTGATTCAGATTTAAATACAAAAAAAATAAAACAATAATAATAATTTGATTTTGTTTGTGATAGATTTGAATTTATTTTTGCTGCATGGCAACAGATTAATTCGCCCCTTCAGGTCAATGCAGCTGGCTACGCCCATGGGTAAGCCGCAAATATTTTGCATGGCGAACTTTGACATGAGCATATGGCCAATGTTTTAGAAGACAGGCGGACAGAGAGACGGATGGACATACGGATGGACAGACGGACAAAGTTGAGTTTGAAATTGGGGACGCGGTTTTGCCAGTCTGGTCTGGACTACGGGTAATGATAAATGCTTGAAGCTAGCCTGTTGCCGCAAATCTCACTTTTGACCTAAAAAAAAAAACCAAGTAAAAAAAGAGAAGAAAATAAATGCAAAAAGTATATATATATATGATATTATATACATATGTATAAATATATATATACTAGAATATATAAATATATGGTATACATATAACTCAGAACCGGACGGTTGGTAACTTTCCGAATGGCGACGACCTAAAATGCAAATTTCCGCCTTAGATTTTTATGGCCACATATTGGCTCTCCGGCTGTGGTTCCCGGCAGCCCGGCAATGCAGCAGCAGCAGCAGCAGCAACAGCAACAGCAACAGCATCAACAGCCGGGGTCGGTCAACGACTTGGCCGATTAGGCGCTGGATTGCATAGTCCATATACGAGTTGGCCCAGCTGGTGGGATGGTCAGACGAAATCAACGAATCCAACGACATAAATCAGTGTAGCTGGATTAGGGCATTTGCATAGTTTTATAATTTGCCATTTTGCGTTTTGTGTTTTTTGTTTTTGTTTTTGTTTTTATTTTTATTTGTATCTGTTATTGCTTTTTTGTTTTTCATTTTTTTGTTTTTGGTTTTGTGTGCTTTTGGCCTTTGGCTGACAGATATCACCCATTCTTCTTTTTGACTATTTTCATTCAGTTCTTGACGCTAATTTTGCCTAATTTTTTAGATCTTTTGTTTCTGATTTAACGATTACCAAGTGAAAGAATCTAGATTCAGCCACCTATCCCCATATAAAATGTCTTTGCTGGAACACATGCTGAACCATTTAATAGACGCGCTCGCCCAGCGACAGACACACATTCCCGAGAATCAGAATCAGAATCAGAATCAGAATCAGAAACAGAAACAGAATTAAAAATACAATCAGATTCAGAATCAGAAACAGAATCTAAATCTAAATCATAAACAATATCTGAATTTTAATTTCAATATGGCAATTAAGTTGTTTACCCTTTTGGCCATTGGCCTGGTCTTGATTGCCCTCAGCGATGGTGAGTACCAAAACTTGATTAACGTAGAGATTGACCCAATCTATGTGTGCCTCATGTCATTCTCCCCTTTCTGCTTTCTATTCCCTGCTCTCTGACCTCTTCTTGCAGCTCGTCATTTGTCTAGCCGCCGACTGCGGGATCATCGCTATCAACAGCGTGCCCTGATTGCCAAGCCACATGGTCCACAGAGTCGCGTCTTCCCGGGCGCCGTGGCGATTAAGAAGCTGGTGCTACTCAAATTCAAGAAGATCGTACCCATTTCGCTGATCCTGCTCAAGTCGAGCAATGATAATGAGGGCGAGCTGGTGCCCGTCTACCCAACGGATCAGATACCCGAGAACGTCCAGTTCATACCCACGCCCAATGGCATCTCCGGCCATAAGGATGTCCAAGCAATTGCCATACCCGCTGAACTGCACGAGCAGCTCCAGATCAATGGACTCTCCAATGTGGAAAACATTGAGGCACTGCTCCAGGCTGGCGCCATAGCCGGCGACAGTGCCGAGGGTGAGGACGGTGCCAGTCCCGTTGGCAATTCGATTATTGTGCCTCAGCTGGAGGATGAGCCACTGCAGCAGAACGATAACGATGATAGCCAGGTGCTAGATGGCGCCACAGTGCCAGCTGTGGCAACTGGTGCCACCACACGTCGTCTCTCGGCCAATGAGCTGCTGCGTTCCGGCGTACGCAATTCGGCGCAGTTGCAAAAGACTAGCGTTGAGGAGATTCCACTGTTGCTCTACTCGGCTACAGATGGCGCTGCACCCGGCCAAGAGGTGTTCAACGAACGGCGCTTTGTGGCAGCCACACCAGCGCGCCGTCGCCACCATCAGTTTAACTACTAAGAGTCCATTGTGGACTATGGCTTCACCTCCACCTCCACCTCAACCTCCACCGCCAGCACCGGCACCACGTCCTTCGGTCCTGTTTCTGTTCCTTCGCCTCGTTCTACTGCCGCAATCTGCGTGTCTTCACTATCCCCAGCTGTCACTTCACGGCATGTGGCTTCATTTTCATATATACATATACATATAGTACATACATACATACATATGTATATTTATATACACGATATTTTATTTAATTTTTTTTTGTTTTTTTGGATTTTTTTTTTTGTTTGTGCTATTTGCTTAGACTGAACTGAATATAAATTAACATTATGAGAAATGACAAAAGGCGCGCGATGTGTTGGGTTTACTTTTCTCCTGCTGTTCCTGCTATTCCTCCAGCTCCACCTGCTCCCCCTGCTGTTCCGGCTAGAGCTCCGGCTGGGGGGGGGGCTACACTGTTTGCTAGGGACGGGTCTTGTTTTCTAGCGCTTATCACAATCTGAGGGGAGACGGCGGCGCAATGCCTGCAGTTATCAGCTTTGTTGTGCCGCCGCTGACGTGACGTGTCCTGTGTGTGTCCTGTCGTGTAGTGTAGTGTCGTGTCGTGTCGTGTGTGTGTCTGTGTGTATGTGCTTGTGCGTATGTGTGACAGGAAAGTCAGGACATCTAGACAGCCAGTGACTCTGTCATAGACCTGTGCCTCCGCATATGAGTCCCTCTCCTTCTCTCTCTCTCTCTCTCTTTCTTCCTCTTTCTCTCTGTCTTTGTTTCTGTCTCTGTCTCTGCTACCAGTTTGTTATAAATTTCAGTGTCGTTACGTACACAATTCCGACACAAAAAAAGCACACAAACAAAGGCCACTGAGCGCACTTTCTGAGGCTCAAAGCAAAGCAAAAAAAAAGAAAAAAAAAATCACACACACAGACACACAAACACAAATAGGGATAACAAAGGAGCGAATATCGCAGAAATGGACAACAACAAAGGACAACTGGATATGAGTTGAGAAAGGCAACACCACGAGGCTCCACCACGCTCCACAGTTGCCCTAACAAATTCACAAATTCAAAAATTCATCGAAGTATTTCTCGTGCGATTAATTCAGGGATACAACTTTATATCGGTTTAAACGATATTTTCGATATTCAATTGAGAATAATATTTCAGAATCGTTCGATTTGATAATGTTTTCCATTTCAATTTCCACTATGAGACTGTGCCTTAATTTAAAAAAAATTTTCCACTATTTGTTTAATTTTAATAATTTATAAGTAATACTATTTAAAACTTAAGTAAACAGTGGGCTCGATAAGTATGTTATGTTCCCCAATTTTGAAATTTAATTAAAAATAAAATAAAAAAATACCACAACAATCTGAATTGAGAATTTAAATTAATAATTGTCTCGTCTTCTTTGATTATTGCAAGAGCCAAAATAAAATTATTTACCCGATTGGAAAAGTGTAGCATAATTATTGGCAGCTAGTGTTGAGGCAAAATCAAGTATTTTTGATTTTATTTACTTATTCAAAAATAAAAAAAAATATTTCTAAACAAATTAGCTGAAGAAAATATAAAAAAAATGAAATAAATAAATTGACATTTTTCGATATTTATTAAGCTTAAAAAACTAATTGACAAAAAAAAATATTTTATTTAAATGAAATTAAAAAAAAATTTTATTTGCACTTTTTTTTTGTATTTTGTTTTTAAGATTCAGACTGTTATACGATATATGGTAACTATATAACCGATTTCATTGGAACTCTTTGGCTTTGTAAGGGAATTTTAATTCGTCAATGGAACTTCTCAACAATGCAGTTGATAAGCTTAATTTCTCTATCTCTGTCTCTGTCTTAGTTTCTTTCTCTTTCTCCTTCTTTTTCTCTGTCTCCATCTTTTTTTGTGTTTTGTTTTGTTCATTTTTGTAGGGCAAAACGACTTCATTTGGTTGCAGGAATAGGTTCTGGCTCGGGGTACCCCGTGCCCGGTGTCTGCTGCCCGGTGACCGGTATCCGGCTCCAGTTCTAGTTCCAGTTCCAGTTCCAGTTCCAGTTCCAGTTCCATATTAACGGTAACGGATCCATAAGTCTGCCATAGAAGATGGCGCTGCTTCAGTTATTTGCTGTATTTTTGACAGTTGAAGAGCCAAAAACGGACACAAAGCTCTCTTTGAGATTGATGATTGTGGGGCGAGGGGGTGAGGAGGTGAGGGAAGAAGAGAAAAAGAAGAGATGGGAGCAATAAACTTTGCTATAATCGATGGGGAAGAGGGGCACGCTGTGCCTTAATACTAGGCTCTTAACATCTACAGTTGCCACCAAAAGTCAGCGCCCATAGTACGGAGGTGGAATATAGATGGTCACCCGCCTGTTGTCGTTGTTATTGTTGTTGTTGTTGAAGCGGCTGCAGGGCGGGGGGCCGTAGTAGGTGAAGGTGCACACAGTGCAGCAATTGAAGGGTCTTGGTATCACCACCGGGAACGGCACAGGATATATCTGCGGTGGTGGTGGCGGTGGCGGTGGTGGTGGTGGTGGTGGTGGCGGTGGTGGAGGCCTTGGCGGTGGTGGAGGTGGAGGTGGTGGCTGAGGTGCTGCAACTGCACAACAGGGCTGCGGCGGAGGCGGTGGAGGCGGCAGCATACAGCACGGTTGTGGCAAGGGCGGCGCTATGATATAAGTTTCGCAGCAGCGATTCTGCTGGAAAGCCTCCAGGGTGCAGGGCGAGACGCAATTGCCCAGCAGGCTGCTAATAAAGTCCCCTATGGCACTGAAGGTGCGTCCCTGGCGCTGGCTAACATCGTATTCCCCAAAGGCGTCAATCGAAGTGTTCACCGTTGGCCGCAAATCCTCCAGCTCCGATGATCGGTTAAATGTCCTCGTGCGCCAGTGTTGTCGTTGTGTTTGGCGCCGCACGCGATACAGGACTGCAGAGAGAGAGAGAGAGAGAGAGAGAGAGAGGGAGAGAGAGAGAGAGAGAGAAAGAGAGAGACAGAGAGATAAGGAGAGAGGCAGAGAAAATACAGATTTATTTATTTTTAACAATTATTTAGCAATATTAAAATTTCTGCCTAAAAGTATGTAACGGAATAAAATTCATTTAAACTTATTTCGAATTTCGTGTTTTTTTAATGACTAATATTTTAAGTGTTTAACAAAAAAAAAATTAAATCAAATATAACAATAAGTGATAACTAATCCGATTTCATTAAAATTATAATTTTTAAGACAATAAATTAAATGAATTTGAATAAACGTTGTTAAAAAAACAAATGTCTTAAAAAAAATAAGTGAAATCCAATTGGATAGAAACTGTTAATATTTCTTGAATACAAAACAGACAACAAATTGTTTAGTTATTAAATGAAATTTGATAAAAGCTATTGTTATTAATTAAATACTTTAGTTTCGCATCCGCCACAAATTTCATTAAAATATTTAAATTATGAAGTGGCAAACGAGAAGAAAGTGGAAAATTGAGAAACGGAATGAATTTCAAAGCCAATTAAAAAGTTTCTAAATAAATTAATTATGGAAATACAAACGAGATTGAGAGAGAAAGAGAGAGAGAGAGAGAGAGGGAGATAGAGATAGACTGCATGAAAGGGCTGAGGTCTAATTGCTACCGAAGAATTGGGTCAAATTTGTCATAAATGCGGCCATCTGCTGATCGTTAAATATCTGTGCATAATCTGGCTATAACCTTTCACCCACTTAATTTGCAATAAAGATACATACATACAGATAGATACATATATACATACACAGTAACAAATGTATTCTCACTCATTTCAAATGTAGAGAAATCCGAAAAACTGAGAATGATTAACACATTATGAGGAGACTAAAGAGAGAGATGCATAATTTAAGAATGAATTAAGAAAAATTTATATATATGTACTAAATATAAAAAATAAAATATATATAAAAGATATTAATATATAAATAAATTAATTAAAATATATAGAGTACTACATCAAATTATAAAAATTAAAATCGCACATTTCTTAAGTGAAAAAATCACAGAACCATCATCAACTGCTAGTTTCTCTCTCTCTCTCTCTCTTTCTATCTCTATATCTCTATCTCTTTCTTTTTCATTATCACAAGCATGCTTCTGCCCATCAAATGTGTAATCACATTTTGCACAACTCTTATATACCATTTTCAACTCTTTTCACCGATTTAAAGGGTATTGAAAAATATATTCGGAAATAACGTCAGTTCGGTGCTGCCATATGTATAATTTGCTGCCAGGTGGCAACTCTGCATTCTTTGAAAGTCTAGCTTTAAGACACAAAAATATTCCGACTTAAGTGCATATACCCTATCTATGTATCTGTTACACGTCTTGTGACATTGTTGAAATACCCGCTTCAGGAAGGATACCAAAAATGTGAAATGATTGAGCCAAGAACTCAAACAGTTTGGGTGATGCGTGATTCATAGGTGGAATTAGTGAATACACTCATAAATACACTCACTCTTTTACTCGATAACATTGCTGTTTGTGTGCTAAAATTAAAATCAATCAAACTAGAAACATTTGCATTTTATTCGTGCGGTTCAAGTGATTCGTTCTAATTTATATAATAATATTATGGCAATATTATTAACATTAGGGTGTATTAGGGTGAACATTAACATGGAACACAAAAAAACACAAAGACACAAAAAACAAAAAGATAAACAAAAAGGATAAGGATAAGGACGGTGGGTGCAGATGGTGCAGTGCTTCTCATTCCCTTCGAGGAGATTAACTAACGTCCAAAGCCGAATCCACCAAAGACATTGCTACCTGCATTGACACCACCGCTGCCACGTCGCTTGCCACCGGCACCACCGCTGGCATCCGCACCTGCACCTGCGCCATTGTTGCCTCCACCAGCATTGGCACTGGCGCTGGCATTCGCCGACTGGCCATTCTGGCTGCTCGCACTGGCGCTGCTCGATGCGGAGTTGGAAACGGAGCCACCGGGTCCACGCTGTGAGCTAACATTTGCCGCAGTATTGGCGGCCGCATTGCCCTGTCCATTGGCGCCCTGGAATATGGACTGGCTGTTGGAGCCGGCAACCACCGACTCCTGGTTGCCATCCCGCGTCACCTGAGTATTTGTATTGGCCGTATTGCTCGTGCTACCAAATTGATTGTTATTGGTGGACGTGGAGCCGCTATTCGAGCCAATTATTTCGCTGGCGCCATCTACAATGTGCTGCGTATTCGCATTGGAGCTGCTCGCCTGCTGTGATGTGCCATCGAAGTTAAGCGCCTGACTTTGGGCACCGTTCGTTTCCCGTCCCCCTGTCGCCGTCTGGCTGCTCTCGTGGTTCGTATTGGCAGAGCTAACCTGGCCGCTGCTGCCGTCCTCTGCCAAGTTGGAGCCAATGCTGCTGCTGCCCGCATTTTGTGATCCGTCCGCATTTTGATTGGCAAAATTATTGCTCGCTGCCTGCTGGTTGAATCCGGGGCCACCTTGGGCGCCGGCGTTGCCAAACGACTGAACCGGTCGACGATTCTTGCCGCCCTGCTGTAGCTGTTGCTGCTGCCCAAAGCCACCGCCAAAGCCATTGAAACCGCCACCGAAACCATTGTTTGGTCGCCCAAACTGACGACGGTTGCGATCGAATCTGTCAAAGTTGTCGTAGCCACCAAATCCATAGTTGCCGTACTCGCCCCCGGGATAGGCAAAGGGCACAAACTGGGCGCGACGTTTGGGTCTAGCCAGACGACGATTTCTGCCGGCAATTGGCTGCTGATAGACACGTTGTGGGGTGCGACGGCGGCGAGGCGGTCCACGTCCATAGGTGGCGCCCTGTGTGGCCGCATTGCCCCCAAAGCCGCCGGCATTTGCCGATGTCTGGCCAAAGCGCGTACGTCCAAAGGCATTGGAATTGGTCACGGTATCCTTAACATTGACACCGCCATATTGCTGGGTCTGGGTATTGCTGTTGCTGTTGGAGCCGACGCGGGCGCCCCTGCCCTGGGCATTCACCTGGGCCTGTCCGGCTGAGTTGCCGCGCTGCACATTGTTGTCCAAGTCAAGGCTGAGCAGGCCGAGACCCAGGCGTACATCGCCATCGGCGCCGCGCTGCAGCCCAAAGCCCTGACGCACATTATCCGGCGAAAAGGAGGCGCCCAAGCCGACATTGCCAATCCTGAACTGATTGGCGATTCCATTGGATACGGCGCCATTGGCATTGGTCCGCGTGCGTGTGAGCGTATTGCCAATCTGCAGACCGCCAAGATCGAATTCATTCGATCGCGCTTGGCTGTTGGCAACGGTTCGCTGACCATTCTGACGGGTTACTGCCCGGGAATTGGACACACCCTGCGTGTACTCCACATTGTTGCCAAAGTCCACCTGGCGCTCATAGGCGTTCGTATTGGCTCTGGACACTGAGCCCGGACGCTGGCGTCCGGCCCTGGCGAATCCTGGCTGTGGTCCATATCCCGGTTGTCCGAAGGGGAAGAATTGTGCTTCAACTGAAATGAAAAATAAACAGAATAAGAGAGAGAGAGAGAGATAGTGAGAGAGGGAGAGAGGGAAAGATAGAGAGTCAGTGCGAAAGAGACTGGCGGAATTTCACTTAAGATGAGACCAAAAGGTAACGGGAAAACTTTTCGCCTAACTGGCAAAACTTTGTTATTTGTTGTGCGATTTTGAAGGTAAACATATCATGAGTTTCATGCATTTATAATCCCCCCACACTCCAGTCTCTCTCTCTCTCTCTCTCTTGTCTCTCTGTCTCACTCTGCCACTCTTTCTACAAGGACAGCAACAACAGCTCCCCAAACTTGTTTCATACGCATCACTCGCACAATTTTCTTATTTATTTTTTATAATGTTTTTTTTTTCGTTTTTTTTCGGTTTATTTATTTCTTTTATTTTTATTTTTTTTGTTTCTTTGAATATCATTAAATTTGCTTGCTTTGTGTCCCATTATTATTATTTTTAAGTTTTGTTATTTGTTTGTTTTTTTTTTGTTGTTTTTATATTTATTTTTAATTTTTTTTAGTTTTTTTTTTAATGTTTGTTTACCAGTATGAAAAACTTTGGAAAATATATTGTATGTAAGTATATAAGATAAAAAAAAAATCACACCACAAAATCACTCTAAAATAGTAGATACATCAATACATATGTATATATGTATATATGTATGTATGTATGTATGTATGTATGTTTCTTTGTATGTTTGTCTGTTTGTTTGTCTTTTCTCTCGTTAAATGAAATGTCTACAGAAAGATTGTGAATCGTCTTTTAGACTGAATAAAATATAAATTAATTTATTATTTAAAAGTTAAATCTATTAATTGAAACTCACGAATTATAAACAGTTGAAGAAATTCAAATTAATAAATTTGCCCAAAAAATCATTAAATAAAAAAAGAGACAACAATTTGCCAGAATTAAACAACATAAAATTAGTTTATTCGATTCTCATGTTCAAAGACACTTTGGAACTATACCCTGTAAAATTGGTTTAGAACCGGGTATGCCCAACTGCGTGTTGCGTGTGCTTCTGTAACAGCGACAAGAAATAACAAATAAATTGTTTTTTCCTTCAAGTATCGGTACAGTGAAGCATGCCGCGAAACGAACACGTTTCTTCTCGAATGGCGTTTGATAGGAACCGGAAATGAATGTTGTGCGTGTAATCACAATTGCTTTTGAGTGACTTCAGGGCTGTTTGTGGGTCTGTGTGTGTGTGTGCGTGTGTGACTGCTGGCACTCATTATCCTTTTTTTGGCTGCTCTTTTGTAGTTGTCCTTTTTATGGCATGTCAATATGCGGCGCACGTAGGCGAAAAATCCAGCGATAATTTTGCAATTTTTGCTGTAATATCAAAGCCCACAAAATGCATGTGTGTGCGTGAGCGTGTGAGTGTGTGTGTGTGTGTGAGTGTGTGTATATAATGGTGTCATTATCCTGTCTACTCGCGTTTCGCGATGCTGCTGTTGTTGTCCTTGCGCCGTGGCATAAAAATATTTACCTTGCGGTTGACAAACTGCCAGCCAGCACACAATGAATCCAGCGAATTCGTAGCGCAGCCTCATCCTGGCGATGTATGTATATATATATGTGTGTGTGTGTGTGCTAGTGTGTATGTGTGTATCTCCTATATATATCAGATATCCGTTGCCACGTATCTATAGACAGATATATATATATATATATATTTGTCGGTAACTGGCTAATTTACCGTTGCGAAAACAACGCACGCAATGAGCGCGTTTTTGGCCGCTGGCGGCTTTTATCGTGCGCGGTTTTTCAAATGTTTTTATTCTCCTTTGTCGTCTTCTTCTTCTTCCCCTTTTGCCACGCGCTGTTTTCGCCGCGTGTATCTGTTGGATACCGTGTTTTCCGTTAAGCGTTCACTGGCGTTCTAAGCCCCACGCTGGTGTTATAATCAAGCTTTAAACCAAACAATAATTAACGCGCTTTATTTATTAGCTGGCGACAGCGACGCTAACAGCGACGCTGACAGCGACGTTGGCAGCGATTTTGCCAGCGGATTTGCCAGCGACTTTGGCGTCGACATCTGCATTGGCATCTACATACGTCAAGCTTTTGATTATAATTTTTATTTTATTTATTTACTAACATTATTTTTTTCTAATTGGTTTTGCTTTTTGTTTTTGAAAAGAAATTTTTATTTAATTTCGTACAGGTTTTTTTTTTGTATTATTGCTTTTTTTTAGTTGTTGCTATTTTGTTTGTTAACTTTTTGTTTTTTTTTTTTTTGCGATGTTCTCCAGAAAATTCTTGTTAAACTTGTTTGATAGCGCCACATCAGGTGAAACAGTGACAATAACATTAAAAAAATAATAAGAAGATTCGTTTGCTTTTGGATGAGTTCATTAAAAAAAAAAAAACTAAAAAAAAATACAACTTAGAAACGTAACGTAATGCAAGAGTCTTCGACTAGAAGATACCCAGTATTATTGAGATACTACAATATATTGTACTTTAATTATTTTATTTTACGTAACTTTATTTATATTAATTTGAATTTTTTTCTACATTGAATACTTATTGCACTCATATTTCATTTTCAAATATCTCAAAAATGATTGTTTTATATTAATGTTATTTTTTTTAATTTGTTTTGTTTTTTTTTTAATTATATTTGTATGCATACTAAAAAAAAATAATAATATTATTTTTAATGCGCATTAAATTGCCCAAAGATATCTCATAATACTTGTTACAATCGCCTTTGAGGGGGATTTTTCTATTGTTGTTGTTGTTGTTGTTTAGAACTAGAAATCAAAGATTTTTGTCGACATGTCGTGAAAGTCTCAAGTTTCAAGTTTAAGTTTTGAGTTTTGAGTTCAGAATGTGGGATTGTGCCAACTTGTGAATACACTTATTGCCTATGGCTGAGTATTAAAAAATGTAAATTCAAATAGATATGAATACATGATATGATTTGGCTTCGAATCATGTTTGAAACGTGTTTCAATTAAACTACTCATATTGTACAATAATAAATACTCGAAAATATCGAAAATCTTGATTTCATTTCAGTTTCGAGTGACGCGTGCGCTTATCACGCGCATCTCGATTCGACTCACCCATCCAAAAACAAAAACAAAAAAAAAAAAAAAAACAAACGAAAAAAACCCAAAACCTGACCTCAAATATCATCCGCAAGCCGTTCTAGGTTCAGGTATTACTGCCAGATATTGCCAGGGTCGTGTCAAAGTCTCTCTCTCTGAATTCCCCCCAGCTACCCGATCATCCCTCCAATCGACTACCCGTCCGCCCCTCTCGATCGATGTCAACGTACGCGCTGTAGGCCAGTTGGTGCTGAAGCTTGAGCTGAGATTTGATTCGGGGCTTCAGCACATGATAAAGCCGCATATTCATTATTCGTATTAATCATTAAATTGTCATAAACAGCTTCAAAAAGGTTTTTTTTTTCTCTCTCGAAAAAATAACAACAACAATAACAACAACAACAACAAGTTGTATCTTAAATGTTTTTCTATTGACAAAAGCGTTTAGCATTCTCGAAGCTTGTCCCAGAACAAAGCCCAGCACTATATCAAAAAAACGGATGAGAAGCAGTTTTGGTAACTTGAAATTCAGCAAACTTCTCCCAACTTGTGAATACAATGAATGCTGTGATTTGAATACCCTGCACTCGATTGAGTGTCTGAAAAGTGGGAGTACTCGTATGTGGTCAAATAATGCAATCAAATGAAATAAATTAATTTAATATTATTAAAACTGAATAAATTATGTCAATTAAAAAAATGTCGCGAAATGAACAAAATCAATCGCAAGGAAAGGAAACTGACGACTGATTATATAAATATATTCGATTATTAAGTTTATTCCCATAAGATCGGGATTATATATCGTTCAAATGAATAATGACACGGTATTCCAGACTGGGAAGACACCTCCAGCTCGTTAACAACAGCGTATCTTTAGCGAGTCTCTTCGACTTAATAATAATAGTACTTAATAATAGAAAAATCACACAAAAGCGAAAAGTAAGGTGAAAAATAAATAATAATTTCGTTTCGTTTATCGTTTATCGTGGCTGCTGCTAATTGTGGAGACACACAGCAGCTTTTCAAATAAATATTCCAATATATCGTGAATATTTTCTAACTTTGCATTTCAAAATTCGCTTTAATTTCTTGTTGTTGTTGTTGTTGCTGTTCGTTGGTTGCTTTTCGTTTCTTTTTTCTTTTTTTTTTTTTTTGTAATGTATTTTCGTATTTTTGATTTGGTTTCACGATTTTTGATTTGTCTGCACAATTTGCAAATCAAAACTACAAACTATTTTGCCAGGAAAGTCAGTGAACGGTAACGGTTGGGCTCCCTCCTGTTTAGGTGGGGGCAATCGCTGCGAGATCAAATTAGGTCACACACACACACACACACACAGATGGAAAAACTTTCCCGCACGATATATAGGTAGTGGTGGGGGGGGGGGGGGGGGGGTTGGCTCTTGAACGGTGGGTTAGTTCTGTTTGATACACACACCTCCAACAACTTTTTT
>JBAMCR010000174.1:21680-45085 GCA_037075045.1 Mulgravea parasiatica | reverse complement strand
GATTTTTAATTTTCTTTTTGTTATTAAACAAATCATTTAAGAAAGAAGTGGCGAAGCACGCCACGGGTTTGCTAGTTGTTTAATATATTACTTATCCCGATTAACAAATATTTTTTTGAGTAGCATTAATTTGGGAAATATAACAATTTTGTTTTGAATTTAAATAATAAGTTAAAATTGTTCTTATGATGATGGGACCACAGCCAAAGCCGCGAGAGTAATTGTCATAGCTGCTACCCAGTGGCGGGAATCAACATTACGGCATCCATTACGTCTCGAAGTGATTGTGGATTGTGTGCTAGCTTTGAACGCCGATTACAAACGCCCCAAAATATGTACATGGGCGTGGCTGTTTTTTGCACGGTGATGGGCCTACAAGTCTTAACACACAGTAATGGACAAATTGAGCAAACATTCTTCGTGCATTCCTTACAATCCCACATACATTGTAATGGCCATCGGCACATCCTTAACATACATACATACATGTATGTAGGTGCTCTATAAGTAACAATTTTGTGTAAGTACAACGGGAGGAAATGTAAAAATATTTGTGAAAAACTGTTTTTAAGCACACATTTAGACGACATTTAGATGACATTTAGATGACATTTAGATGACATTTAGATAACATTTAGACGACATTTAGACGACATTTAGACGACATTTCGATGACATTTAGACGACATTTAGACGACATTTAGATGACATTTAGACGACATTTAGACGACATTTAGATGACATTTAGATGACATTTAGACGACATTTAGATGACATTTAGATGACATTTAGATAACATTTGTATGACATTTAGATGACATTTCAAATTTTATTTATTTATTTGCAATCATCGTGTTGACAATTCGTCAACTATCTATCTGGCAACGCTTCTCTTTGATTTGTTAATTTTAGTTTTTGCCGCTAGATTGGCGCTAGATGACGTCACTCTGCAGTCAATTAAAATGCATATTTAATTGGAGCACTTTCCAATTGTATATTGCAAATTCTGAGTATACAGAGTTTCATGAATTACCGCCAAGAATTTTTCACAAAAGACCCAATGCCAATCGCTTGGAAAACAAAAAAGTTAAGTACAAAGTTTTCAATGAATTTTCCCCATTTTCCGATGGAATTTTCCAAAATTGTTTCTTAGTGCTCACCTACACCATAATAGGAAGCTACTGTATTTTTTAGAAATTTTTAGCTTTTACGGTTTGGGCTGTGGAAACATCACTCTTGCTATTCCTATTGCTATTCCTATTCCTATTGCTATTGCTATGCGGTTAAAGAATTTTATATATATAGATGTACACCAATATGTAGGTACATACATATGTATGCAGTATAAAAAACGTGAAATTTTTGTTGTAATTTTGCTTATTTTTGAAAAAAAAAATTGTTTATGTGGCAGCTGTCAGAAATTGCATTGAAATCATTTGGTATATTTGTGTAAATGTGTGTGCGTGTATATACATTTGTATGTAATGCCTTGTAATTTTACACAGCTGTGTGTGTGTGTGTGTGTGTGTGTGTGTGTAAGTGAGTGCGTATGAGTGCCCCGAATGAAATCCATTTAGATGACGAATCACAGAAATTTGGCCTCATCAATGTTTGTTCCAGTATCGCAAACCAAATTTGTTGGCTTTCAGGCTCCACTCGAAACTCAAAACAAGTTGCCACAAATGCCAAAACACGTATGTACATATGTACACATAATCACATATATATATATACAATACATGCCTACATACATACATACATACGTCATCGTTAACGAGGACAATATCAACACGTTCTGAGCCAATCGGACTTTGAGTCCGACTCCAGCTTCGCTTCGAATTGATTTTGACTTTGTTTTTGACTGTATGGCGTTACAAAAACTATTATATTGTATTTTGATTTTTCACTATCTTAGGATATATTCATATGTTTGTATATGCATACAAAGTATTCCACATTTAATGAGCTGTCATGCTGCATAACTTTTTAAAATTTATAATTTTTACATACATTTTTTTTTGTAAAATATTGATATCTGATCGATCAAACTTCTTATAAAGTTGTCATGGTGAAAATTCCTTGATGATTAAGTGATAAACATACATCTACATATGAATGTATGTACACACAAACTCTAACACATACACATATAATATATTCATATAACAATTTATTTGAAATAGATTTGGTTTGTTTGCCATCAAAAAAGAAAATTTTTAAATATCTAAACTTTTTTATTTATTTATTTTAAACCCAACTTATTAATTGGAAAATTGTCTATTCAGTAGATAAACTGCTTAAGTTTCAATAGGATATTAATTAGTGTATTAAAAAAAGATATTTAATTTTCTACTTATTAAAGGTATATATTATATAAAATTGTAATTTGCTTTTTAAATGTTTGTATCTTGTTCAAGATCGTAACAGCTTGATATAAAAAAAATAAAACTTAATAGAGTATAAAATGTTTGGATATTTTTGTAATATTTGCATGTATATGCTTAAACATACATACATACAAATGTACATATGCATATACTTTGTGTTTGTTTGTATGTGTGCGAGTGAAACATTTTGGAAATCTTGCTCTTTTCCAGTCATCGTCTGTCATTTTTTGCAATCACAGCCGCAAAACTGTCAGAAGACATTGTCATCATAAGGCGGCTGGCGACCAGCACCTAAGCAACTACCACCCACCCAGCCCACTCAACCCAACCCAATCCAACCCAACCCAACCCAATTACTCAACCACCCCCCAGCAGTGAACCAAACATTCAGTAGTCAGCCAACCATCCAAGCATCCAAACGAACCCATCCACCTGGTCACAGAGCTCGCGTATTACGTGCGTATATGCTTGAAATTTGTATATGGTATATCAAGAGGCATACTACATGTGTCCGTAATCGCTTTCCGTGCTCGGGCCTAGCCAGCGAATAGTGCAATAAAGGACAGCGATTCACTTTACCATCATTTCCCCCCTCCCCTCTTACCAATAACACCCATCTAACCCCAAACTCTGACAGTACCACATATAGAAGTGAAAGCACCCAAGATGCCATTATTCAGTGAGCTCCTCGGCTGGATTAGCGAATTCCGTTGGCATTTTTTACGCACTCCGCCAGGCAGAACAGTGGTGGACACCTTGTCCGGAGAGACCTGTATCTGGATAACCCTAGGCCCAGGCAACGTTGTCCTGCCCAACATGTGCGACAGCAAAAACAATCACGAACAGATTTATCGCATTCATATTCAGCTTGATGCGATATGTGACCCAAAATGGGGGCAACGTGAAGAATGATTGGGCGTGGCACACGATGTTGGGTGGATGTGTACTATGTGTGTGTGTTTGTTGTGCGTGTGTATACGGGGGAGTGGGTGGGGTTAGGTTGGATATTCTTAGCGGTGGCAGTGGTCGAGTTACTTCCCGGCCAAGCCATGCCTGTGTGTGTGTGTGTGTGTGTGTGTGTGGGCATGGTAAAAATTTTAAAGAATTGTATGCGTATGTGTGTCAAGACCACAAAATGGGATTACATTACTCAAAGAAATTTATTTTGACAGAACTAATATTTTTACACAGATCAGGCTGCCGTTAATGTGGCCTGCTGACTTGCCGCTTGCAACCCTCCGCATCAGCATCAACATCAACATCAACATCAGCATCAGCGTCAGATTTGGCTCCAGTTCGCAGTTCATCTTGTGCCGCCGCCCCCGCCCCCCCCCCCCCCTTGCCCGCTTTTTAGCTTCATCTACGGTTACAGCTCCTACCATTTGGCGTTTTGGGCTTTCAGTTTGCGGTTTCGTTGTTCAACATTTTATTTGCCTCGGCGAATCCTATGCAAGCTGGGCAGGACTTTTGACTAACTATGTAACATATATATGTATATATAATATGTATGTATGTATGCACAAAATGGGGGCTGTTTACTTGGCGAAAGGGCAACCCTAAAGGGTTTTTTGTGGTTAATATTTAGCACCAACTTTGTTGGAATTCCGATCTATAGTTCAATATTGTCATCAGGTTGGATAGAGCTTTCGAAGAATTACTTCAATGGGAATCAACTCTCTCAATAAATTCAAATACAGCAAAGACTTAAAAAAAAATATACACACAGCCATAAGTTTCACGTTTTGAGTTTTTAAACTTGATAGAAAGTCTTTTTTTATTGCGGTTAATTCAGCCTTATTATTACGAGTAAGTCTGTTGATCATAAAAAAAACTCTTGTTAAATTCTTATCAGAGAAAGCAATTAGCTTTTGTATGCCTGTGAACGCAAGACCCATGTTGTTGAGAGCTGTGTTGTTAATCCATAGCATTTAGCTTTGCACATTATTCATTTAAAGCTAACTGATATGAGTTCGGCCCTGACCAAAGCTACTGGACACAACTATTTCTAATTATTGTAATTTGAATGAATGAATTTGGATTATTTCAAAAAAATAAATAATTACATATGTATATGTTGATATATTGTAGTATAGGTCTAGTTAAGCAAAATGTTTTCTGTGCATGTGTGCTTGTATGAGTATTTGAAATTGCAGCAAAATTTTTAAATTTCGAAAGCATAAATGTTGTCAAGGATTGGATTTCATACTTATGTACCTTCTTCTTCTTCTCTTCAAGCACATACATACGCATATATGTATGTACTAAATATGCATATATGTAAATAGTATGTATGTACTTACACATATGTATCTACATATGTATTTACATATCCATATGTACATATGTATGTACGTATGGTCCATAGAATTTCTCATAGTCAAGGAAACGATTTTTGATTTTTTTGTTGTTCTTGTTTGTTTGTTGTTGTAGTAGTATTTGCGTTTGGTGGCATGTCCTTGTGCAGGACTTTCGTGTTTTATTTGATATCAGCAGAACTTTTCTTTGATGCAATATGTACGAACGACCCCAGAACAACAACGGCCATCAGAAAGGACCAAACGCGAAAGGATGTCGTACTGGGCTCCGACCCTCACGTACGAACTTTTGCCATAACAACAACTGTGGCCATTACGATGCGAGAGCATATGAAACACACAGACACAAATATTTATATATATATGTATGTATATTATGTACATATATAGGCAAACACACGTCCTGCCTGTTGGTCCTTTTGGACATTCCTAACAACATTGTTACATGGCTACCTTTTGCCAGACCAATCCACAAGCCAAAACGTAGCAACCTGAACTTCAAAATGCCAAGCAGAAGCTAGAAGCTGAAAACTGAACACAGTACAACCCACCACCAATACTGTCAGTCAGTAGGACTACCATCAACACCACCATCACCACCACCACCACCAGCAGCAGCAGCAGGACCACCATCACTACCACCAACGCCGCCGTCATTACCATCAAAAAAGGCTTTCAATGGCAGACGCAGGACATTTGGGCTTGGTCGACCATTTCGAACGTCAGAAACGTCAGGACGCGTCCAATGGTCCGGTCTGTTGGTCCTCGCGCAGTCCTCCTCCCATTTCCATGTCGTCCATGTCCGCCGTTGCAGGGCAATGGCGTTGCTCGTATTTATTTTTGCTTTTGCCTTTGCTACATGCTACATGCCACATGCCACATACCACATGCTATCGCACCATGGTCACCAGCTCTGCTCGCTTAGCCCACCCAACTCTTATACAGTGGGCGTTTGGTTTGTACATGGGGTTGATTTTTCGCCATTATTGTAACAATTTTTGATCAATGGTCCTGTTTGGTCCGCTGTCCGCTGTCCGCCAAAACGAGCCCAATATGAGAGGGAAAACCTTCGAATATATACCCCACCCAATGCCAATGCCAATGCCAAACCCAATCCCAATACAGCCACGTCCTGGTCGCTCTCATATTCATTCGCATGTTTTGGCGCTTTTGGGTAATGCTCTGTATCCCTTTTCTGCTTTTTCATCTTTTTCGTTCGACATACTCTTATTAAACAGTAATACAAATATGTCTTTAGGTTTAATATACAATACAATAAAATTTGTATATAACATTATCGATATATATTTAATACAAGTTGGTGTTAAAAAATCAAATCTGAATATTTTTGAATACTTTAATTATCTCATCTCTTATGTAGATAATACACAAGTTGTTTGAACAAATATTCGATACTTTATTATTTATTTATTATATGTTTACTAAAGATACAAGTAGTGTGTTTAATATTCGTTGTTATAGATTACATATTTGGTTTTTTCTTTTTTTTTTTGTGTGTGTGTTGTTTGTTCATGTTTATTTTATTATTTATTTTTGCCGCGTTTGCTGCTTTTGCCCAATGCGTGACTGTTATTATTTGTGCTTTTGGCCTTATGACCACAGACACACAAATATACACACACAAACAGACACACACACACACACATATACGTATACAAAGATGTATCCTGGGGCAGGACACCCGCACATATGGTATGTGCGACCACAGGCCATGACAACATTTCGGGCTAATCGAAGTTAACCCTTGGCTGCGCTTTGGCAATTTTTTATGCTTGGCTCCCATTTGCCATTCAATTCGATTCGTTTCGATTCGATTCGATTCCTTTTTGGATTCTATTGTTGTTGTTGTTGTTGTTGTTGTTGTTGTTGTTGCTGTTGTCCATTAAATTTACGACACAAAACGCAGTTGGGCAAACAAACAAACAAACAAATCGACACATAGACAAACAAACAAACAGCAGGGCAAACATTTTTATAAAGTCGCCGACGATGCCAATGAGAAGGACCAAAAGGAAATTTGGGGGGATAAGAGTATCCTTCCCTCACTCTCCCTCTCCCCATCTCTCAAAAAAAAAAAAAACCAAAACCAGGACACATGCTTGCGGACATTCATGGAAACTTTTTGCATATGTGGCAAACCCCAAATGGGAAACTGGAATAGAAAAGTGGAAAACTGAGGCACACTCATACTACATTAACTATGTTGGAGAAGGGGAAGGGGGGGCAGGAGTTGGGCGACGGTGTATTTAAATTGGAATCGGCGGTGGCTCTGAAGATGGGTCCAGTTAAAGTGTGTTTTTATTTTCTTTTTTGTTATTCTTATTGAGACTCTCCACATATGTATGCGCATAAGCTTATGCCGCCAATCTGTGCATACATATACGCATACATATGTACATACATACATACAGATACATAAATTTGTGTGAGCGTGTGCGTGTATCTTGTGGTTTGCTTTGGCTATAAGGCATTGTAAATGGTCAACACACTGATAAACGGAATCTCAAAACTCAAGCGAAAATTTAAAAAAAATTTAAAACTAAAACAATTTGCAATTATTCAATTTTTTAATCTTTTATAAAAAAAACACAGCTAATTTAAATGATTTCTTTATTTATTAGCCATTACATAATTACATAATTATTACTTATGTGTTTTTATTTATTTAAATTAAATAATTTAAAATTAAAGTAAATAACTTAAAAATTAGTTTAAATTTTTTGAAAACTGCATATTCTGGCGCGAATAAATTTTTTTTTTTTTAACTTATAATTAAGTTTTAAAGTTTGTTACATCAAAAGGAATTTACGTTATTAATATGGAAATTAATTTTTATAATTATAAGATTATCCTAATGCATATTTTTACATATACATATACATACATATGTAAAAATTAAATTCCAGCTTAAATAGGCAGGATATTTTTTTTTTAGCTTATTATTAAGCGGGCCCAGGTTCAGGATCACCCGTATAAGGATAATGAGAAATAGAAACAGAAACAGAAACGAAACCAGATGTTTTCAATGAGTATGTAAATGGTAAAGTGATAGGTAGACATGATTATGCATACATACATGTATGTACATACATACATGTGTCTGTACATACGAATACATACAAATATAATATTACCGAACTCGTGAACAAGGTGCAAATTAAATGAATTCAAAAACCAAATTGTGGTCGAAATAGAGATCTCCCGAAAGAGGAAGAGAGAGTGAGAGAGAGAGAGATAGAAAAAGTGAGAGAGAGAGAATGGTATTAAAAAAAAGCAAAGAGAGAGCGAATATATGGAAATTGTTGTAGGGATTGCAAACATTAAGCGAGATAGAACTTTGAGTTTTGCTGTATGTTTGCATATTGGATAGGGAAAACACGCAGATGTCCTTAAAAGCGGCACACACACACGCACACACACTGATAGAGTGGGACATATGTATGCCTATGCGAGTCCTGTTTGGTCCTGTCTGTGCGTTTACTCTATTTATATTCGAATTATATGAAAAATTTGAAAGCGCTCGCGATCTCATATAACGAAACGGGACATGCAAACTACAAAGGACCTACACTGCTGTCTGTGTCCGTGTGTCTGTGTGTGTATGCGTGCGTGTTTTGTGTGAGTATGTGTGTGTGCCGCCAGATTGCCGCAAGGTAAAGGCGTATGAATACAAAAAAAAGTGCACGCCGTTGTATCATCTCTCTGTGGCGTGTGTCCTGTGCGTACCCTTGCTAGAAATTTTTTTTTTCGATTTTTTCATTTTATTTTTTTTTGCATATCACATTTGGGCACCGAAGAGTAAAAAAAATATAAAAGGGGTGCGCGGTGACGGGGTTGAATCATCATTTGAATAATTCGACATTTGCGGCTGCTGCCTGGACGCGTCCTGGCTGTCGTTCTGGCCTAGTCCTTTCCACCTTTCCACCTTTGCTGCTGCTTTCCACGCGCCAGCCGCGCATCGAATGACGAAAATTTCGTAATAAATAAATAATCCTTGCCGTATGGAAAAACTATGCCATATCCATGTGTGTGTGTGTGTGTGTGTGTGTGTGTGCGTGTGTGTGTGTTTGTGCTGTTGAGCGGGAAAATTTGCTCACAATTTGAAATGAAATGCTATGCATAAAAAAAGAAAGGAAATATTATATTTGGCGCGTTGAATATTTTATACCCTTAATGTTACAGGATATAAACATCTGATTTTATTTTAGTAGACAAAAATCCTAATTTCAATAAACATTTGTTGCTACATACACATACATTTCCATATACATACAAATCTACCGCATAATATGAATATTCTTTGGAATAACAAATTAAATTATAAATTATAAAATTAATTAAACTTAATTCAAGTAATCTAACTATTAATAAAGTATTTCAAATTTCGTGATAATACATATTATATCTCATACATACAAACATACATACATACGTATATAGATTTTAAAAATAATATATTATTTACCATTTGAGTGACAAAATTATAATACCGTGTGCAAGGGTATGTGGGCCGAGGCCGAGGCCATGCAAATGCAAAGCCCGCATCTGGCAACAGGATCAGCAAGGATTGGTGGAGGGGTATATTGTACGAAAGCGGATTTTGCAACATCAAAGCAACACCTGGCCAACATTGAACATTGAACATTGAACATTGAAATTGAATTCGATTAAATTCATTTGCTCAATTTTGGTCAACTCCAAGAAACACGAACATGAAAATGAACTTATTTTTGTTAAATGGTTTTTATTTTAAACTATATATATATATATATATATATATATATATATATAGGAAAATTATTAAATTACCGTTTGGATTCATTTTCTTTTAGATAATTATTTTTTATTTAAATATGAATATATGAAATGAATATGAATGAATAAATATGTAATCTATTAAACTTTCATAAGTATTTAACTTTATATATTAATTTATTTAATTATATTTATATATATTTAATTATTTAATTTATTATTTTATTTATAAATTAATTATATTCCCTATTTTCATACTATATTGATTTATTTTTTTTTTATTTATAGGTTATTAACATTTTTGACTAAGATACAAAATATTTTAAAATATTTAATTTTGCTTTATTTCTATTGCATCTGAAAATTTAATTCTAGTTTTTCTTTTGTTTTTGTTTTTGTTTTTTTTTTTTTTTTTTTTTTTTTTGTGATTGTAATGCGAATTTTCAGTGATATTTGGCATCACTCAACTATTTTGAAAAGGTTTTTCCAATAACCACCAGAGTTTTCCTTTTGCAACCCCCTGCAAATCATAAATTTGCCTGTTTTGATTTTTGCAAATAATTTTTAACTGCAACAGCCGCATAAACCTTTGCTTCGACAACCCCCTAAACCCGGTTAACCCTTTCCAAACGTTTTTTTTTCGTTTTTTTTTTTCAAATCACAAATCCATATAAACCAAAAAGCCCGTCCAAATGCCAATGTACAGTTAAGCCCAGAGTCCTTTACAATCATCTGCGCTCTATAGAGCATCCTTATCCGATTTCCAATGAACATTTTAACTACTTGACTAATTGTTGGGTAAAAAAAAAAAAAAAAATAAAAACTTTAATCAAGAAACAAAAAAGTAAAATAGGAAATAAAATAAATATATTAGTGTATATGGATATATGGATTCTTTTTTTACAAAAACGAACAAAACACAAATAACAAAAAGGACTTCGGGTTGACAGTTCAACAATTGTGAGATCACATGGATAATTAGGAATCGGGTTAGGTTATTTTTGGCGCCTTATCGCATTATACGGTCAGCAATAATTGTCCGGTTCTATGTACATGCATACAAGTATATGCTACATATGTGTGTGTGCGTGTGTGTGTGTGTGGCATCCTCTTGTGGCATTAATCGCTTGGTTTTCACACCTTAAAAACACCGTACAACTTTTGCTCAGCATCCGCACCAACAACAACAACAATAACAATAACGGTAAGAGGTGGCACAACAACAAATAAAAAAAATTAACTCATTTTCACACGCACTTTGAACCTTTTGCAGCATTTGTTCAGCTACAGTTTCATAGGATTTGTTCCATATCTTTTTTCCACAGCATCCCCTAACCCAAAAACAAAAAAAAAAAAAACAAAAAAAAAGGGAAAAACCCAAAAAAAAAGAAACAAGAAAAAAAAACCCTAAGCATGATCTAATGTGTGCTCGGCGTTTTGGTGTAAAAAACTCGATTTTCGACATTAAATTGCAAACAACAACAACAACAACAGCATCCATAGAGAATCATATAATATCATCCAATAAAATACACATAATTGCTCTTTGGGTCCGGCAGCATCTCTCAATTGGCCCTATGCCGGCACAAAGTCAAGGACCCTTGAAATGATCTGAAAAAATCCCTTTTTTTTGTTTTTTTTTTGTTTTTTTTTTTGTTATTTCTGTTCCTGTTGCTTTTTTTTGTGTTTTCATTTATTATTTTTTCCCCGTTTTCAGCGTTATTTATTTTATTTGTTGTTGTTGTTGGTGTTTTGTTGCTCATAAATTGCCGCTAAATAGTAACAGGGCGCGGTGCAGCCGGAGCCGGAGTCGGTGGCCGGGGGCCGGGGCTGGTTGCTGTCATTGGTTTGTTTAGGGTTTGATGTGTCAATATTTGACAGATCAAATTGATATTTATACTTTAATTCCATAAATGTGACACTGACTATATCGCGTTGTATGTTGTGTGTTGTATGTTGTGTGTTGTGTCAATGTCCAATCAAAGTTAATTAATTGCCTTGATAATGTGCGTTGCAAGCGATATGCGGCGGTCATTCGATCTGCGTGGGGTCAGCACAAGGTCAATTGGAGGTCAATTTAGGATGTACATTCATACATACAATTATAATCGTATTTGTATGTGTTTTATTTATGAATAGTGCAAACACTGGTACTTGGTTTTCTTCTTTTCCGACACTGACTTTTCCTCCAGCATTATTCTAATTTCTCCTCTGCCTTCTCCCCCATCTGTTCTGCCCCCTCATTTAACGCTTCTCCTCCTCTCTCAGAGCTCACTCCTCCCCGTCCCCCACTACTTTTTGCCTGCCCCTTGTGAGGTTTCTCCTATTTTTACATTTTCTACACCTGCTTCCAGCACCTTCTCATCCGATATTATTATTCCCGAACTTATTAATTTCAAATTGAATTTCCCGACGAAAAAAAAGCGCTGCTCTCGATTTTTTTTAGCCAGCGGATTATTTTGATGAATTTTGAAGATCTAAAGATCCTAAAATAAAAAAAACACAGCAAAAAATAAAAATAAATTCATTTGAGGGGGTTTCCCGTTTTTGCACATTCGAGCTTCATGGCTAAACATTTTTCAGCGTAGGTGTTCACAAGAAACAATTTTGGAAAACTTGATCAGGATATGTGGACAAACTGTCGAAACCAATTTAATCGTATTGACTTATGCAGAATATCAAATTATATTTAAAACATAAAATTATAACATACAAATTTATATATTTATGTATATAATATTAGTTGTTTGAAATTGACTTCATAGATTATTATTATTATTATTATTATTATTATTATTATTATTATTATTATTATTATTATTATTATTATTATTATTATTATTTTTAAAAGAAAGAAAAATAAAATATATTTTTGAATACTTGTTGTAAGAGTCTAAAATTAATTTACTCATAGATCATTTGTTGAAAAAATTATTTCACTAATATTATAATCGTTACTTAAACAATTTTCCAAGGTGGCAGTTTTGTTTTGTTTTGTTGTTGTTTTGTTTTTTTTTTTTTTGCACAGCTGGTGAAGCATCCTGTCGGTGCCAGGATAAGAGCACCCTAAGACATTGTCACAATACCCCTCGCTGAGGGATGACGCCTCTGTCGCGGTCGGCGTCTTGTCCTGTTACCGTTCAGCCGTCACCCTCTGCCATTTCGAAGTGTTCTTTTTTTGCTGTGTGCCGCAAGGAGGCTCCTTGCAACTGTTTCCTTTTCCGATTTGGCTGGTATTGTGCGACTGAACGGTACCCAATCATTATAAATTACGTGGCAATGGGCCAGCATCATCCTCATCCTGAGACTCAGACTGAGCCATCCTTGGGCACTTCGAAGGGGTTAAACTTTCTCACGATCTATAAAATTAGAAAAATGGAAATCCATAAAAAAAGGGAAAACGCTAAAAGGTCTTGTGCAATAATTCACCTATTCTATCTTGTATCCTTTCTTCTTGTATCCTTCTTGGGTATGTAACGGGTTTGTGCGTTTCAAGTCGAGCGCATCGATGAAACGATCGAACGAACGATGGATCGGATCGATAGTTTCACAAAAACAAAAAAAACAAAAATAAATAAATAAAGAAAAAGAAAAGTGAAATAAATGAAAAATTGAAAAGGGAAAAGTGTTTGCCTGGACACGTCAGTTGGATAACTGATTAAGTTTAATTGTTTGTCATGACAGTCTACAGCAGTGGCATGGTAAAGGGGGAAGTCCCACCTTGAGAGTTTCAAAATATTTATGTTAAAGCAGAAGGGGTTGCCAAAATGGACAAGATCTTCCTTTTCCTCTTTTTCTTCTTCATCTTCTTCTTCCTCTTCTTCTTCCATATGGGAAAATCGAAACGAAAAGCCAAACAGCTGTACAAATGTTGTGATCCTTAGCAAATTTAAAAAATGGCATCAAGGATGCATTTTAAAACCAAATTATGAGACTACAACTATTGCAATCCTGCTTCATCCGAGCAAAAGAAACAAGAACAACTCTATCTAAAAAAAAAAAAAACAAAAAAATAAAAACAAAAAAATAAAAACGAAATAACAAATATTTTTGGTTTGATTTTTCTTGATGTTCGCGTTGTTTGTTCTGTAACTTTTCCTATTTTCAGTTTGTTTGTTTATCGTATTTATTCACGTTATTATTGTATGAGTATGTGTGTGTATATATATGTATGTACATATTTATATATATGTATATCTATATTAATGCGCTGCTGCAGCAAGCAACATTGGAAAAGTGTATAATTTCTTTTATGGTTGCCCCCACAGTCGCTGCCAAAATTTAGACGCCACAACAAAAACAAGAAAAAAAGAAAACAAAAAATTTCAGAAATAAAGAAAATAAAATCGTATTGAAATGAAAACAGCAAAGAAATCGTGAAGACCAAAGACGGTATGCCATGTAAAGTGGATAACATTGCAAGGGCAATGGCAAAAACCAGCAGCAACGGTTGCGCCACGAACAGCAACAGCAACAGCAGCAGCAGCAACAGCGAAAAGAAGCAACAGTAACAACAACAACAACAGCAACGGCAATAACAACAGTGAAAACAAAAACAACAACAAAGAAAGCAACGACAACAACAACTGCAACATCAGCAGCAACATCAGCAGCAACAGCAACAGCAACATCAACAGCAGCAACAGCGGCAAGAGATGCTGATGAAGTTGCTGCGGAAATTCGTTATTGTGTTACCACAGGCGATGTTCCAGTGTTACAATGTTATGTTGGCATTAGCGGGAACGGTGCGGCAGCCTTGCTCTTCTCCTGCCACATCTTTGGTCACATTCGCAGTCAGAAACAACAGCAGCAACATCTAACGGTGACTGCATACAGTGGGCACATTGTGCCCTAATATGTATGTATGTATGTATTATAGTTAAGTTAATTTTCAAATTGTTTGTAATTAATATCGAAAATTTATCGATTGCATATGTTTATAATTTATCACGAATTTTCACACAGACTAATTTTTTTTTTTGTAAATTCGATTTTCCATTGACTTTGTATTTTCCATGTAAAATACAGCCTTTAATTTTTCCTAAATGAACAAAACAAAAAAAATGTATTATACTTAAAATTATTCTTTTTGAGTACGGAAATTGATCAGGAATTTTAATTTTAAGATTTATGCAATCTATTCTTTTTATTATTATCGGTGAGGTGAAATTAAATAATTTTTTTTTAATAAAATATAATGTTTTTTATACGATTTTGTCGACATGCGAAAAATAAATTAAATATGGAATATACATTTTTTGATATTAAAATACATACTATATATGATACATGTACATACCATAAAAGTATTTGAGTTTTTGATACATAAATGTATAGAATTTGCCCATGGTGCAACAACTTGCAGGACATTTGTGGCAGGGAGATGAACAGCGACGCACGACGCGTCGTCCACCTATTACTTCCAATACGGTCAGGCGACCTTTTCCCATGTACGACGATATTTTAATATGCAAAATTTTAAATAGTCCATGCACACACACACACACACACGCACGCACACATACTTATACACATATATATTCCTTTTTTTTGTCAAGTGTACGGACGACGTCGAACGTTGAATGGATTGCTGAAGCGGGAACGGCAAAGGCAAGGAGCCAAAAGGAGGAAATATGAACATACAAGCGAACAGATGGACGGATAGACAGATGGACAGACGGACAGAAAGACGGATGGACGGACGGTAGTTAGGCAGCAGTTGGCTTGGCATGCCCAGCACGTGGGCGTTTTTGGTCGCCGGAGTATCCAATTCGAAAATGTTGCAAACCGACCAAGCGGAGCTCGTAACGCAACAATCTGAGTTGTTGGGGACTCAAAACTGAGAACTGAGAACTGAGTATTGAGAACTGAGAAATGAGCTTAAGAAAATCAACCGAGAGCGATTCGTTTGCGGTGGACCTGCCTGAATCTGAGGTGGGTTCTCGTTTGACTTTTTTTCATTTCCTCTTCCGTCGGCAGGCAGAGACCATCGAAGCGCATCAACAAGCAACAAGGCTGTTGGCCCATGGCGAGAGAGGGGGAAACAGAGACAGGGATAGAGACAGTGACAGAGACAGAGAGAAAAAGAGAGAGAGACCAGAATTATTAAGAATGAGTCATAGGAAGCACTCCCACAGACACACATATGGATAGCTGAAAAGCGACCCCATCTCCCCTCCCTCAGACTCCACAGACCTTCACGCACTGCAGGTGGTAAAACTGTAGCTGCTCGCATAACGAGATCTGAGTTTCGCGTCCTTCGATTGGGTTGTTGGGCTTCCGAATTCGTTGGGGATTTTTCCTTTTCCATTTTTGTTTTCCTTTTTTTTTTTTATTGAACTTATGTGTTTAGTTTTCCATTTGCATTAGGGCGACTCAGTACGAGACGAACCCAAGTTCTCTTGACCAGCAACAGCAACGTTGGTCCTTTGGCTTTTAGCCTTAGCCCGCAGGCAGTTGCCACATTCAACTCAATATCATCAGTCAGTCAATCAGAACTTGCCTTGTTGCTTGCCACATTTCCTGATTTACGCAGGTAATACTTATAAGCTTGACTCCATTCCTGCCACTGTTTATATTGTTGTGGGCAACACTGTCTCTGTATATGTGTGTGTGTGTGTGTGTGTGTGTGTGTATGTATTTGGGGCTGTTGCCAATAGATGTCGGTACATTAGACAGTCTAAATGGAATCCCCATGCGATATTAATGTGTTTCGTCCATGCAAAGTTATTGCATATTTTGGTCAACAGAAGTCGAATTTTAAAAATAATTACAAAATATATAATATAATTATAGTATATATTTTATTGTCTTTGTATTATATTTAATTGTAATTTTAATTCTAATTTTTCAGATGATATAAGTACAGAGCCGCAGTTCAAGTCGTTTATATTATATAATATCTTGTGTTTGTTCAAATACAAATTAATTAAATAACAATAAAAATGAGTTTTAAGTAAAAATTCCTAACTAGGCAGGACATAAAATGTATGTTATTCAGATAATCTATATACCATATATAATAGATAAAACTGCAACTTAGAAAATCGTGGTGCATATTTTTTTTTGTTAGTGCAATAATATAATATTAACCAAAAGAAGGATTGGAAAATTTAAACTGGAAATCATATCATAAGTTTGGATGAAACGTGATTATTAGTCCTTTTTTTCATCCTGTTGCTGAAAAATATTTTTTGTCTTTTTTGTTTTTTTTTTACTTCATTAAATAAAATATTAAATTATTAAAATAAACAAATAAACATAAAATAAACAACAGAAAACCAAACATAGAATGAATCTATTAATCGGATAATCGAATCGTCCTTTATGTTTTCAGTCCGATTCATTTTCAAAAGCATTTAGAAATTTTAAATATTTTATTATAATTTTAGCAAATTTGTTAGTAGACTCTTTGAACTTCAATTTAAAATAAATAAATTTGTTAAACAACAATAAAAGAAATAAATATAATAAAATATAATTAATAATTATAGTTAGGATATGGGGCTTACGGCTACATGGATTTTTATCCTGGCTTATCCAGGCTCCATAGGTTTGCCCGCTAACAGCGAAAATGTCCTTGACAAAACCATGCAAAATTCAGCAGCTTAACAGTTGGTTGATTTTGCGACCATTTTCCCCGCAGTTCTTTGATAACCCATTGGGAATGCATTTAATTGGATCTCGCATTGTCTTATATGCCAACCATTGCCCCCCGCTTCCACCGCACCTCTTCCGTACTCCATGCCGTGCCAGGTGACTGTGGAGCGCACATAATGGACTTCAATATGGAATTGGAGCTGCTGCCTCAAGAAGAACAACAAAGGAAATCGCCAACTTGCATTTTTCCTTTCCTCTCATAACTGGGCAGGGATGGAAGCTGACGTACGCAAGCGCTCGGCGGCGGGTCGGTGGGGCACAATCGACTCCGGCACGGGTGGCAAAGGATGTTAAGGCGGTGTGTATATGTGTAGATGGTGAGGGGGGGAGGGGGGGAGGGGATTTGGGAAGGACATGCGAAGCTATCTGAAACGGCCTGACAAAGCCAGACCTAGCTGCCAAGCGCTTGTCTCTGGGCTCAGCTTGACGCTGGCCGATTGTGGCAAACCTAGAGTGTTCCCCCCCCCCCCCTCCCCCACTTTTTTCTTCAGCCATCCTATTGGTGGGGAGAAGTGAGCAGCCGAGGCAAAACAATATGCGATGATATGATGCGTGTCTCATGTATGTGTGTGTGCCTCGTGTGCATGTGTGTGCCTCGTGTGTGTGTGTGTGTGTGCTTCTTTTTTATATTCGGTTTATTTAATACTTAACAATACTAACAATAACTACAAGCAATACAGTCGGTATGTGTACGTGTGTGTGTGTGTGTGTGTGTGTGTGTGTGTAGTATGTATGTCTGTGTGTGTGTGTGTGTCTTTCAGGTTGTTTTTGGAGCGCGACCGATGCGTCGTTGTTTTGACAATACGCACACAAAAGAAAAACACAAGCGTCGCATATGTGTGACAGGAGCAGCAACAGGGGCTGCATGGGGTAGGGGGTGGAGGGAGGGTTTAGTGTAGGGCGGTAGGGCGGTAAGGCTGAATATTTAACAGGAAGAAACCAATAAAACCTAATGATATGAAAAAATGCAATTTTCTCAACGCACAACATACAAGCACACATATACGCTTGGCATAAACACACACTCACACACACACACACACGCCAAGCAAAACAAAATGAAGCATTGGGGCAGCGCCTCAACTGACGTCTTAAGAACCGTTTACACTGAACAACAGGAGCAACATAAGCAATACGAGCAACACGAGTAACAGCAGCAATTGCTATCGTGTATCTTAGCAACATTAGGCAGCAATATTAACAGAGTATTGGTAGCTGCAGCAGTAATTGCATTGACTTGATTCACTGAGCAACAGCAGCAACATTAGCACTATCAGCAACATTAATAACTTCAGCAACATTAACAACACCAGCAACATTAGCAGCACCAGCAACATTAACAACTTTAGCAACTACAATTGAATTTATTTGCAATGCTAGCAGCAATATTGATAGAAAACAGATGGCAATGTGTAATTGCTTGACAGAAATGTTGCTAATTGGCAAAAGTCACAACAGCAACATCAAATGCTAGCAACAGTTGCACTTGCTGGTTGTGGCAACAGCAACAGTTGCTGCAACAATTGCAGTCGAATTACTTAAATGACAACTCACTGCGACACCAGCAACATTAACAATCGTATGAAAGCAAGTGCAACTGCAATTGGACGTAAATTATTCGATATTTATCATATAATAATCGAATAATCGATATCGGATTGTTCGCATTGTCAACGATTGTGCTGATGCAGTAAGAATTTCTGCGGAATAGTGTAAACAGCACAATACGTTTTGATTTTCCGCTTCAAGAAATCAGAAACATCACAGCCGCCTTGGACCAACATGATGATGACGATGATGACGATGATGATGATGTTGTTGATAATAATGTTGGTAAAAATGATGACGATTATGGCCAAGTCTTTGGCGCTTTTTTGCGTGTTCGCCTCAGTGACATGTTGTCCTCTGTTGTTGGTGTTGTTGCTGCTGTTGCTGATGTTGCTCGCATAAGTTGTCATATGTGAAGTTTTGCGCGTTGCTGAATTTTTATATTACGCGCACAACAACAACAACAAAAACAATAATAACAACAACAACAACAAATAATAACAACAACAACAAGAACAAAAGTAAAGCAAATACGAAAAACCCACATGCGAACTTGGCTTCAAAAAGACATGACAAAGACAGCAAAATACGATGTTGGACAGCGATATATATATATATATATATATATATACATATACATACAGAGAGAAAGAGAGCGAGAGAGCGAAAAAAAGAGAGAGAGAGACTAAAGTCTAAAAAAGGGCCTTAGGAAACGCAATGAAACAAAATGAAATGAAAGAGAACAACAACAACAAGAACAAGAGCAGCTAGAGCAACTAGAGCAACAACAACAACAACAACAACAACAACAACAACAACAACAACAACAACAACAACAACAACAACAACAACAACAACACAAACATAGCACCCAACACTTGTTTCATGTCCGTCCTTTGGATGCCTTTCGTTTATTCTTTGCCTGGCAACGTCCACTGCGCGTCCTTAGTATAGGAATGGCTATGTTTAAGGACATGAAAAGTGGCTAAGGGTTTGGGTAACGCACGGATGTATGTACGTAGTCTTGCCCCGTTTAATCGTAAAGCGTCACACAGGACGAACAGGACATACAGGACATACATGCTTGTAAGCAATTTCGCAAAGTACTTAGTCAGCATCTTTTACCCTTTCCCAAAGATATAGAGACACACACACACACACGCACACACACACTCACACACACACACACTCACACACACACACACACTCACACCATTCATTTGAAGGTGGCCAGGGGTGACCGTTCGTCAAGCATCGCCCCCCCGCATGGCACTGCGCAGATACCAATGGGTAATGTTATGTACTGTCACTGGCTACAGTCACCAGAGATAAGCCCCCGCCAGTTACTAACACTCTCCCCCGCCTCTGCCCCTTCTCCCCATCCCTCTTCGCCTCTTTCTGCGAACGGGCAGATACAACCCTCTAGCCTACGCCACTGCCCTTAGTGACTGTTCCCATTACTATGCCAGGCCGCCGCGCCGTACCAAAAATAAGAAAAAAAAAAATTTATTTATATCGTATATGTATACGTTTTTTTTTTTTTTTTGGTAACTTCTTTCGCTTTTCGCTTGACTTTAGCGTTTTTTTTTCGTTTTTTTTTTCGAGGCTACTTTTCATATATATAAATATATATAGAATATATATATATTTTTTTTCTTCCTTAACACATATTAAGCCGCAAAAATATTGCCGGATACGTCGAAGTTGCGTACGTTGGTTTTCGTTATGCAAAAAAAAGAAAAAAAAAAAAATAGAAGCAAATAATACAAAAAAAAAGTAAAAGTATATGAATATGTATATGTATATAGAAGTGACATTCGCAAAAAAAAAAAAAAAAAAATTAAAATAAAAACAACAACAACATGCGACTAGGGCAGCTCTAGCAAAGGGTAAAAAAAAGTAGCAGAGTATGGGCTGGTGGGGTGCAGTGGGATGGTTGGAAGAGGGAGGGGGGTGGGGGGGGGAATAGCACTGGTCTTCTAATTCACTCGATAGCCATTCATTGGAAACTGTTGATTGATGCTCTGCCCTTGTCTGCAGCGCATTGATAAGCCCGGGCGAAAGATTTCTGCGGATGCCCGACACGCCGAGCAGTGGCCAACAAGAGCTCCCTTCCCTTCCCTTCCCTTCCCTTCCCTTCCCTTCCCTGTCCACCAACACTCGAAGTTGAAGTTTCAGTGCCCAACTTTCAATTTTTCACTTTACATACTTCAAGGATAAGATGACAGCAACAAGGACAACAAGGACAACAACTCCTAGTGCGGGCTAATCGAAACTGCAATAAATACTAGAATCTATCGCATATAATCAACGGACCAAAACTCTATTGGATACAGAATCCAATTTGGAAACTCAAATACATATACACATACACATACACATACACATACACATATGCGCTCACATGGCAAACTGTTCTATGAGGTTTGTGGTGGTGGTGTGAGGAGCTGTGAGGTAATGTATCTCAATCTATGACCAGGACAATTATTTCTGACCAAAAATAAAAACACAACCAAACCATGATGATTCCATTTAATAAAAACGATCAAATGCCAAAGCTCTCATTCATCTTGGATATTCAATTATGTTTCGAAATCAAGTCAGACATCAAATCGTTGGGGTTTCGCCTTTTCTTTAGTTTGCGATTGAGGTAACTCTCCAGTTTCTTTAATAGCTCTCCAGTAATTTCTTGAACGGATTGCTTCACATTATCGACAGGCGGCTCTTGATCATTTCCACAAGTTTTTCCTGCTGCATTCGGATTGTCAACTTTGACATTCCCCTGTCGCTGAGGGGAATGTGTTAATATCGTGTTGAGCTGCTCCGTACAATGTTTTTCCCTCGAACTGTATAAATTCAACGATTCGACTTTGGTTTTATCATCATTAATGAAATTCGTAATCGGATTGTGATTATTGGATTCTTCGCTAGGCGTCCGTTTTGGGGTTTGAGCATTGCGTAACATTTTACGGATTTCACGTTGCCGATGTCGCATATCGAATAACTTATCCTCAATGAGCTGATCCAGGTTATGCAGATTGAGACTGCGCATCTTTTGCTCCACAATTGCATTCACTGTATCCCTTATGGTCGAATACATATCATCGCAATCCAGGATATTCTTATCTGGTGATTTTGTCACCAGGCGCAGCATCTGCAACGCATCCTCGCTAATCAAAGCGAAACGCAGCTTTGGATAACGCTTGCCATTGTCATTGTTCGTCATGATCCACAGGTTTAGATTAAATGATTCAAATAAATATATATTTATACTACAAAATTTTTCTTTTAGTTTTTTTTTTAATTTTTACAATAATTTTTGAACAAATTTCGTTTTAAACAAAATTGAATAAAATAAATAACAAAATAAAAGAATAACCCAAAACTTTAATTTTTTTTTTTTTTGAGGATAATTTTTCTCGATTGACGATTTCAAAATGAGAACTCAAATCAAATGTATGTATGTATGTACACAGGGCCGAAGGGTTTCTCAATGTCGACTAGTACTCGTAATTGTCAAAAACTGAAGTATTGTATATGCTAGTACATATACAATATAAACTGAAATCCTCAGCTCTCTGATTGCCTTTGACTCGAGCACTTCCTTCCATCGGGCCCATTGTTTTGGTGACATGTGACAAGCCGTACTTCCCAATATTGGCACGCAGTGCTTTGTTCCTCATCCAGGACTTGGACTTGGACCAGGGTAAAACAATGCCAATGGCAGAAGTAAAAGAGAAAGAGAGAGAGAGAGAGAGAGAGAGGGGGGAAGGGGGGTAGGGAAAAAAGTGAGAACTGTCTCAGACAAAGCGAAGAGAATAAAGTCCGCGCTCCCCCTGCCAATTATGTCCGGTGACAATCAACAAAAGCTTTTTGCAGCGGGTCACGTTTCTGTGCGCTCAATTAATAAAAACAAGCGACAAAAGCCAACACATTCGCACCGAATATTGAATACACTATATATATATGAGAATACACATACATAAGCATATACCCTATACCATATAGTATTATTATATATTATGTGTATGGGTCTGACTACCTCCACTTTTTATTATAATTATATCAGGTTTAAGATCTGATCTTTTACAGCAATTCCTATTAATTATCATAAATTAAATTATAAAAATTTATTATATAAAATTATGTATCATTATTATAATTAAATTATTAATTTATTTGGTCTCTTGCATTCCTTAAAATGATTGTCCTCTGCTCGAGATCCTTTATCTCAGCACTGATCCAAGTCAGATCAAGTCGATTGCATTACCATCTCTCTCCTGACATGTTCACCTTGTGTTGGCCTCGGCTTGTGCTGTTCCGCTGATTCTGGCTCAGCTTATGCTTCAAGATTCTGTTCCGGTTGTGCGTATTCTTGCTCTTCAAGTGGAACTTGCATTTCCGACTTGCGTTGACATTTTGGGTTATTGTTCACGATCTTTGGGTCGCTTGTCGACTTGTCACAGCCAGTTCAGGAAATCAGTCAGCCAGCGGATCTATACAAAGATGGTAGCCTCTAAGGCGAAACCACGGCGACCCATACCCGACGCCAGGAGCTCAAAAGTCCCAAGTTCAGTTCGCTATGGACAAAGAAAAAAAAAAAAAAAAAAAAAAAAAAAAAAACAGATAACCAAACTGAAAACTGATCCTTTCCCTTGAAGCAACCCTTAAAGTTTTTTTTTTTTGCTTCCCTTTCCCTTCTACACCTCCCCGAACCCAC